>JAVJIF010008628.1:0-123255 GCA_038442645.1 Agave tequilana
CATATATGCACCATCGTGACCGTGAAGTTAACTAAGGGTTCTTTAACATTAACTCCTATGCCTTATTTATATTTATTTTGGTGGTATTTATTCCCAATTCTATTAGGCTTTCTAATCTGCCTATGTAACGACCCATTAGTCGGTGACACCTAAACCGGACAGTTTTAGGGCACCAGATGAGAAAACCCCCCTAAGGACTTAAACAATCGAGCAGACAAGGTCACGAAACCAAGATTTTTATTTATAAATGTACCCCTCTTAGGCGTGAATACTTATGCTTCATGAGGCACAAATACCTGAAAGTACACCTAGAGGGGGGTGAATAGGTGTATGGCTAATCTAATGAACTAAATGCGGAAATTTAAAACTAATTGCAACTACACTTAATGCAACCAACGAGTGTAGCCAAATTCCCGGTGAAGGCCTCTGGACTAACTCCTCTTGATTCCTCTGAATAAGTGTTGAGGCGCTATATGAAGCTCTCTTGGTTAAGCACAGTGAGGCACACACAAACAAGCCAAGCATATAATATGAATGAGCAATATGAAATGATGCAATGCACAAAAGTAAAAAGAGAGAGTTAAGAGTCAATGGATCAAACGCAAACAACATAATGTGTTTCGAGGTTCGAGCACCCAGCTCTACGTTCCCGCCTTCACCCAGAAGGATTTCCAATCCACTACTTGTCCACACAGGGAACCTCCACCGAGGATTTGGGGCAACTACAACCGGGAGTACATAACTCCTCTCTCAACCAATACAACCTCTCACTAGAGGCAACACAAACACCACCTCACACAAGAGGGGTAGGCCCTTAGCCAAACAATCACAATCCACCTCTTCACTAAGAGGGATACACAACCAATCTCCACCTCTCACTAGAGGGAGCCAATCACCACTCCAATCAACTCTACCCAAAAGGGATAAAACAAAGTAAGAGGGTTACAATCTAGATGGTCTATCTCAACCACAAACAACTTTTCCCACAAATAAAAGATCCTAAATAGATAGGATAGCAAGATATGGCTAAAGTGTGGAAAACAAGTGTTTTGATCAAAGAAAATCACTTGGGAAAAATACCAAATAGATATAGAATTTTAGACCAAAAATCAATTCCCAAAAGACTATATTCTTTGAATTAAAAAACACTTTTAAAACAAATGAAGATTGATCCTTTTAAAACACAAAAACTCTTTGGAAAAACAAGTGTTAAAACACTTAAGAAGATCAGGAAATTTTTCTCTCTAAAAACTTAACAAAACAGCCCTCAAAATGGGGTTTTATAGCCCCTTTAAAAAACTAGCCGTTGGCTATTGACTAGGCCAGAATCGACCGGTCGGTCGACCGGGCAACGGTCAAAAACTGACCGTTGAGCCTTCCGGTTGACCGCCCGGTCGACCGGGCCCTGAACCAGAGAGCAACGGCTCTCCGGCCGGTCGACCGGGGCAACCCCGAGAGTGGGTTGCCTTCAGTCGGTGTCGACCGCTCGGTCGACCGCCAAACCCAATGGCCTTTGTGCACGTCTCGTGCACGTCCGGTCAACCGGTCCGGTCGACCGGATCCTAGTCCGGTCGACCGGTGCGGTCGACCGCCAGAGCCTGGCAGGTTGCAATAAGGGATTAAAAAACAAGGTTTTTAAATACAAAATAAATCCCATAAAACTTCTAAAAATCCACAAAAATAAGTTCAGTATAATACATTGATATACAAACTTGTGTGAAAATTTTCAACACAAATTTCAAACAATTTGAACCATTTTTGTGTAATGAAAATTTTGGCGAAAACCAAAAACTGTATTTTCTAAAACTTAGATTTTTGAATGAAAATCGTTTTGTCCAAAACTTATCCAAATACAAAAACATGATACTTAAACAACTTTTAGGCATGTAGTATATGGATAAATCCAATATACATGAAACATATATATCCATGTTTTTGATATTAAATCTGAAAATATTGTTTTGTTAAAATACAAAACACTAAACTCATGAAATAGACTATCAAACTAAGTATGTTTAAGATATGAAGCATACATGTATATAGAACATATCTAATATACATTTAAACAATGTGAACTTGTATTGATACTATCTATTCATGAAAACCAAGATCGGTTAAACCAAAACCGAAACCAAAACATGAAACGTGTGTGTGTTGTGAACTTGAGCATACCACACTATCTAATCTTTACACAAATGGATCTAAACTAAAACTAAACTATTACCGAGATATTTTTGACGAACTCCGTCTTAAGCCGACTCGATCCAAACCGTGATCCACCTAGCTTGACTCCAACGAGTGTTAGATGTGATCTTTGACGCTCGGGCTCTTGAATCACCATGTGAAAAGCTCCTAAACACCTTTGTTGAAGCTAATCACCTACTAATATCTTGGTTAGAGATCTGAAACTAAACATCACAAGATTATTAGTAAACATAACTACATGAGTTAATCATCACCAAAATTAGAGTGGAAGGCCTCTGGGCCAACAATCTCCCCCTTTTTATGATGACAAAACTCATGGAGTTATATATGCATGGATAAAGTTAAGCTTCAAAGAAGCTCCCCCTTAACTCATGCATAGCAATAAACAATAAAATATGCAATGAATATAAACATGAAAATGCATAGACATGCATAAAACAATGAAAGAACATGCTTTTGATACCAAATAAAAACATGCTCTTGATACCAAACATGAAATGCATCATCATGCATAAAACAAGTTTCTTGATACCAAAATTACATGTATAAAACAAGCTTTTGATACAAAATAAATTATTTCTTCTTTTCATAAACATGTTCTTAAAATAATGCTTTTGATACCAATAAAAACAAACAAGTTCTTAAATAATGCTCTTGATATCAATAAAAGACAAACTATGTAAATAATGCTCTTGATATCAATATGTAAACATGCATAACATAAAAATCATGCATATAAATCAAATACTTCTCCCCCTTTTTGTCAATCATCAAAAGGGGTCAAAAAAAAACATATTCTTTTTTGTCTTAAACAAAAATAATATCAATAAGGGGTGAAATCAAAACAAAAATTTTATGATACCAATTGTAAGAATTTTTCATTTTGAACATTTGATACAAATTAAAATCAATATTAATTTTTCAATCAATTTTTCATCATAAAGTATGGGAGTAAATACCAAAGGTAAATAAAATACTAATTGAAAGATGAAATACGAATTTTCTCCCCTTTATAAAATACCAAATAAAACGATGCATAAGCTTGTATAAGTACCAATTGAAAACTAATCAATTGAAATATAATAGTCATAAAAAATCAAGCTTAGCATAATCAAATTTGTGCTCAAAGATATAGAGATATAGTAGCACAAATAAAGCATATATATGTATGAAAAATTAGATACCAATCGAATTGATACTATTTGAAGTGTAAGCATACATATATAAAACATATATATGAGTATACAAAAGATATCAATATTGATACCAATTGAAAAAAAAATCCAATGATACAATTGAAACAATAATTAAAACAAATGTATACCTCATATTTCCTACCACCCATTTCATGCACATGTTTTAAAATGATTTTCAATAATAAGCATACAAGGCATGGTCGCCAAACAACCGCCCTTAAATGGGCAGGGGTTTTCAAAAATATGTTTGAAAATATAGTGTGTTTGAAAACTCTACCATATTGAAGAATACGAACTAGTTATATGAAAAATTTGTAAACTAGTACGAAATCCTTCAAGTAAAGAATAAAAAAAAATATTTCATGAAAAGTATGTAAATCACATGATCACTAAACACTCAAACTCTATAAAGCACATATCATACTCATGAAAACAATATCATGAGAAAACCATCAAGTAAAGGAGTGTATAATTTTATGAAAAAACATAATCATGAAACTAGTCAATAAGCTCAATTATGAAATTCCTTAAAACATGAAAATCATCAAAACTAGAATCCTTCAAGGTATATGTATGTCATGTTCAAACTAAAGTATATATACATATCCAAACATAATAAGTCCACAAAAGTATATGCATGAAGGCAAGTGGCTCAACGATGTATATGTATAGCTAATAGTTTAGACAAGATGGATATATACATGAAGCTAAACATATAGACAAGGAAAACATGTACAAAAATAGGAATACAAGTCAAATGCATGAATCATCAAAACTAGACTATACTAGTACATCTAATGGGTACAAATGAGCGTTCAAGCACAAACATATAATGATGTATTTATGGCTCACTAGTTGTACAAGTATATACCTAGTTTTAATTAAAACTAACATCTAAACATGTAATCAAAACATGAAGCATCAAAACAAACTCATAAACATACATATGATCATTATGTACATGCACATGCATTAGATCTAGGACATACATATTAGTTAAAACAAAAGTGAGAACACTAAATATAAATCCATATAAACATGGGTGTCTCAAATACTAATCATGTATATCACTAATCTAATAAACATGGCATATGCATAATGAACAATAAAACAAGACATGCTATAATTGAATGATCTAAAAGCATGCAAACAATAAATGAGGAGTAAGAGACCGTTACCAAAACCATGAGGGCAACTCTCCATATCTCCAAAACATGGTGGTTCTCCCACCAAATCCCTTGAAAGTGATGCATCCAAATTGTTCTCGTTAAGCTCGGAACGCATCCACCTCAGGCACCATCGCTCTCACGTCATGCGAGAGGCCACACTTACATCAAATACAATAGGGGTGGTCTTTGGTACCCACACTCTTTTGGGTCCATGGGGGTTAGTTCCTTTCCTAACCCAAACAAACTTATTTGCTAAATTAAAATCATTTATACGATCATAACAAAATTTAGCAAGGTGGCCCTTACGTCCACAATGTGTACAAGTGTACACATGAGCATACATAGTGTGATGGTTGTGACCGTGAGGAGCATGTGTATGCCATGTATGGTGTGCATGCAAAGATGGAACTTGTTTCTTTCGAAACATAGATTCCAACCGTGTATGGTTCAAAGCACAAATGGCTCAAAGTGGAGCCCAAACAGTCCACACTCTTTTTAAGCAAACAAATATCATTATCAATCCTAGAAGAAGAGGTGCATGCAATAGGTAAGCTAGGTGAAGCTACACTAGCATGGCAAACATGTGTATCCATATTATTTTTCAAAGAAACACTATTATTTAAAACAGTTTCCAATTCCTTTGAAATAGAAGCAATTTTTATTTTCAAGGAATCATTCTCTTTTATAACAAAAACAAGTTTTGAAGATAAATTTTCATTTTTCTTCAAAATTATTTCACAATCATTTTTATTTTTCAAAAAATTCATTTTCTTTTAGGGAAAGATCTAGCCTAGATTTCAATGAATCCCTTTAATTAGAAATCTCCACTTTCTCTTGCAAAATCAAGTCAAGTTTAGAAGACAAATTTTCATTTTCTTTATTTAAAGCAAAAGTCTTCTTTTCAAAAGATTGTATTTTTCTAACAATTTTTCACATACAATAGATAGTTCTTCATTCAAAGTATTTGGATCAACATAATCATCACAAGAAGAATTAGCATCATCACAATCTAATTGAGATTCCGAATATACCTCAAGGGTGTCATTCCTTGGACCATGTAGCATTGTTGCTCGGATTCTCCACTAGTTCATCCTCTGTTTGGATTGACAATTGAAGCTTGGAGGAAGTCAACGTGTTCCACACTGCAAAGGTGAAATCACAGTTAGAAACTAAGCACAGATATTCTTTTTTAAGCGTGCTTCTAAGTGCCTCAAGGGCTAGTGCATTGGCTCTATATGCTTGTTATTACCAAGTTAGGATTTCTTAGTAGCGGAAAGGAAAACATGCAAGCCTAGGGTTTTTAAGTACATGGACATCCTAAATTTTCACATGTCAATGTTGGGAGACATCGAACAAGGGAGGTGACAAGCAATCCATGAGTGTGTGTAAACAAGATAGGTGTTGCAAATGCAAACTAGATTAGCAAACCAAGATCACACTCCTAGGCGGTTAAACCAAATATCAGGAGCGTAGGCTCGGATACAATTTAAAGTACACCTAGAGGGGGTTGAATAGGTATATGGCTAATCTAATGAACTAAATGCGGAAATTAAAAACTAATTGCAACTACACTTAATGCAACCAACGAGTGTAGCCGAATTCCCGGTGAAGGGCTCTGGACTAACTCCTCTTGATTCCTCTGAATAAGAGTTGAGGCGCTATATGAAGCTCTTGTGGTTAAGCACAAATGAGGCGCACACAAACAAGCCAAGCATATAATATGAATGAGCAATATGTAATGATGCAAGACACAAAAGTAAAGAGAGAGACTTAAGAGTCAATGGATCAAACGCAAACAACAAGATGTGTTTCGAGGTTCGAGCACCCAGCTCTACATCCCCGCCTTCACCAAGAAGGATTTCCAATCCACTAACTTGTCCACACAGGACTCCCACACAGGGAACCTCCACTGAGGATTTGGGGAAACTACTGTTGGCCCAAGAGGTTACACTCTTTGTTTTGTGTTTTGATGATGACAAACAAATAAGAGCTATTTGGTACTAATGAATTTGTTCAAGATAAGTTTCAGGTTTTGTACCATGTTTGGAGACCATTGGCTTAGCTTTTGCAAGAACTTCTAAGTTTCACATAGCAAGGAAGGCAAATTGCACAATCAAGGAAGGATCATAGAAGAGAAGGCACAAGCAAAGCATTGGATGGCTCAAAGACTTGAAGATTGCTCAAAGAATATTTAATCATTGTATTTTTAGTTTTATAGTTTGTTAAAGAATAGTGGATAGGTTTGAAGCTCTATCACACACGTTTTTGCGCACATGTTTATTCCAAAATGTTTTCTTATAATTCATACAAAACATTTTGTTTACAAGATTTGGCCTACAGATATATATTTGTGTTTATACAAATCGATGTTCAAAACTATTTTTATCAAAATCAAATCCCCTTTTATTTTCTCTTCAAAATCCTGTTTTTGACCTGAGCCAGTCGACCGAACGGTCGACCGGACCTATGACAGGTTGGCCGGTCGACCGTCCCAGTCGACCGTGGCTCTGGCTGTGCACGTATCTGTGTGCACGTTGTATCGGTCGACCGACCGGTCGACCGACTGTAAGCAACCTTGCTCTCGGTTAGATTGGGTCGACCGGGCGGTCGACCGCTGGCCTGCAACGGTCAAATATTTGAACGTGCGGTCGACCGACCGGTCGACCGACAGATCCGTTGAACAGTAAACGGTTATTTTCTTGGTGTTTTAAGTTTTGTCTTTTTGTGTTTAAATTTGATTTAGGGATATATTTTGAATCTAATATTCCTTAATTAGCCTTAAGTTTGTTTTATCTCTTAACCTAGCCCTCTCCTATAAATAGGGTGTTTGGGGAGAGATTCATTACAACAATTATTGCTAAAATATTCAAAAAGTTTAAGGCTTTCAAAAGACTTTGTTTCTTGGTTTTTGGGCTGAAATTCTCTCTAATTTCTGAAGTGTTTTTGTGATACTCTCTGATTTAATTTCTTTTCTCCTTACACACAAGAGCTTCATTCCTACTCAATATTCTCTAAGGACCTTTGTAAGGGAAGAGATATTTGAAAGAGAGAGTTTGTGGTCTTTTGACTACCAAGGAAATTACTTGTACTTGAGATTGTAGAGTTGGGTACTCCATTGTATTTGAGATCTTTGTGATAGTGGAAGTAGCTAGAATCCTTCTGGGGAAGGCGGGGAGTAGAGCTGGGTGCTCGAACCTCGATAACATATCCTTGTGTTTGCGATTGGTTTACATTCTTGCACTTCTTACTCTACTTTGCTTGCACTTATTACTTGCTCATCATATTCATTGTCATACTTGCTTGCATTCATCTTGTGATTCTTGATTGGTGATTGTTATGACTTTAAATTTATTATTTGCACCTTGATTAGCATTGTCACCTATTCCCCCCCCTCTAGGTGACTTTTCAATTGGTATCAGAGCTTGGACTCTAGGTTTTGGCTTAACATCCATAGAGAGATCCTTAAAACTTGCTAATCAACATTTTCATTCCATCATTCATACACTAGTAAACATGGCCGATAATATTAAATCCCCACCTAAATTTGATAGACTCAATTTCCCTATTTGGAAGGTAGGATGACTATCTTTTTGCAATCATTAGGTAGTTTAGTGGCTAAGTCTTTGACCAACCCTATGTAGCACCCGATAGTGATGAGAGCACTTGGACCGACTTCAACTTTAGAGAATATGAGGCTAACTCCAAGCCCCAAAACTCCCTTTTAACCGCCTTGAATGAGGATGACCTTACACGGGTAATTCATTGCCAATCCGCCTATGAGATTTGGCAACACTTATTGGTCACACATGAAGGGACTTCACAAGTCAAGAGAGCTAAAATAGATCTCTTGAGGTCTCAATATGAGTCATTTAAAATGCTTGATGAAGAATCTATTGATAGTATGATTACTCGTTTCACTAAAATCACTAATGGTCTTTCTTCATTAGGTGATGACATCTCCAACGATCAAAAGGTGCGGAAAGTGATTCGGGCGCTTCCTTCTTCATGGGAGATCAAGGCCACCACCTTAAGGAGTTGAACGACAAGGACGAGATGGACATCATTAGTCTCATTGGGAACCTAAAGACCCATGAGATGGAGAAGAAGGCAAGAGAAGAAGCCACTACTTCAAAGAGAAATCCATAGCCTTCAAGACTTCATCCACCAATGATGACGATGAAGAAGACGAAGAAGAAGATGAGGAGCTAACTCTACTTGTGCGGAATGTCAAGAGGTTGTACCGAAAGAACAAGTTCAACTTCCGGAGAAAATTCGAAGGCAAAGAGGAACGGAGGATCATTTGCTATAATTGCCGCAAACCCAGACATATCATGGCGGATTGTCCGGAGTTCAAGAAGAAGATGACATCCTCCTTCAAGCCAAAGAAGCCGGAGGAAAAGAAAGCATACAAAGCAACATGGGATTCGGAAAGCGAGTCCGAAGAGGAGGTGGATCAAGCTAATATGTGTTTCATGGCAAACACACCTAAGGTAACCCTCAATCCCTTGATGATGAAGATGATGAACTAAGTAAGGAAGTTCTAGTACATGCCTTTGTAGAACTTTCTGAAACTTATGATAATAAGAAACTTGAATGCTTAAAATTACAAAAGAAGTTGCTTTTCTTAAGAATCAACTTGCCATTGTTTCTAAAGAAAAAGATGATATTTCTTCTAATTTCATTCCATGCAAAAAGAATTTTGTGCCTACAAAAGTTCTTGTAAGGCAAAATCTCCTATTATTGATGAAAAAGAAATTTCTTCTTTAAATCCAAAATGAATGATTTTGAAAAAGTTTTAAATGATTGTGCTTTCAATACTAAGAAACTTGAGGACATGTTTCTAAAAAGCACACTACTCATGCTAAAATTTCACAAGATAAAAATTCTCATGCTCACACCTCTCATGCTAAAGTTTCTCATGCTCACAAATCACACACACTATGCTTTTAAATATGGTAGAGTATATAGATGCACATATTGTGGTAAAAATGGACATTTAGCTAAATTTTGTTATGATCAACTAAATAGAACAAATAATCTAGTTTTGGTTCATGACACTAACCCTAGAGGACCCAAGAAAATGTGGGTACCAAAATTAACTCTTAAATTATTTGATGTAGGTACACACCAAAGCTCCAAGACGTAGGGAGCGGTGGTACTTGATAGTGGTTATTCAAGACACATGACGTGGGACATCAACAACTTCACAACCCTATCAAGGTACATGGAAGGTGGCACCGTCACCTTCGGGGATGACTCCAAAGGGACTATCATCGGTAGGTAACATTCAAATTGGTGCATCTCCTATTATTGAAAAATGTTTTTTAGTAGATGGTTTAAAACATAATTTGCTTAGCATTAGTCAACTTTGTGACCGTGGACTTAAAGTTGTTTTTGATAATTCTTCTTGCAAGATTTTTGATGTTAAATCTGATGTTTGTATTCTCACCGGTTTTCGTGATGATAATGTTTATATCATTGACATGCTTAATATTGAGTGTTCTACTAAATGCTTGAATGCTTTTGATGAAAATTCTTGGCTTTGCATAGAAGATTAGGACATGCTTCTTTTGAACATCTTTCTAGGATTAATTCAAAGGAATTGGTGAAGGGTATTCCTGCTTGAAGTTTGAGAAAGACCGCATTTGTGGTGCGTGCCAACTTGGGAAACAAACCAAGTCTTCCTTCAAACAATCAAGGATATGATGTCAACTAGGCCTTTAGAATTAATTCATATGGATCTTTGGACCAACTAAAACTAAAATTAAATGGAAGTAGATTTGCATTTGTTTTGGTTGATGATTTTTCCCGTTTTACTTGGGTTTTCTTTTTGCAAAATAAAGATCAAACTTTTCTCATTTTAAGATTTTTCGAAAAAGAGTTGAAAAAGAAAAGGGTTTTCCAATTTGAGAATAAGGAGTGATAGAGGTGGTGGGTTTATTAACCAACTCTTCATGACTTATTGTGATGAAAAGGAAATTAAGCATGAAATGTCTTGTCCTAGAACTCCTCAACAAAATGGAGTTGTAGAAAGGAAAAATAGAACACTTCAAGAGATGGCTAGGACAATGATAAGTGAGTATGACCTCCCTCAATATTTATGGGCCGAGGCCGTAAACACCGCATGCTATATATCGAATCGTATTTATTTATGCAAAAATTCTTCAAAAGCTTCTTTTGAAATGTATCATTCTAGAAAACAAATGTTGCATATTTCAAAATTTTTGGATGCAAGTGTTTTGTTTTAAATACTAAGGATAATTTGGGTAAATTTGATGCTAAGGCTTATGAAGCTATCTTTGTTGGATATTCTTCTACTAGCAAAGCATATAGAGTTTTCAATAGATCTACACTTACCATAG
This sequence comes from Agave tequilana, assembly GCA_038442645.1. Taxonomy (NCBI): domain Eukaryota; kingdom Viridiplantae; phylum Streptophyta; class Magnoliopsida; order Asparagales; family Asparagaceae; genus Agave; species Agave tequilana. The sequence goes on from JAVJIF010008628.1 coordinate 10,933, forward strand.
AAGAATCCATGCATGTTAAATTTGAAGAATCTAATGTGGTTGTTGAGAATGTTGTAGAGATTGAACCATTAGGTGAAGACATGGAGAGACTATCCTTGAAGGACCACCCGCTCAAGAAGAAAAGCAAGAATCTATTGGTGATGTTCAAGAGGATGAAGAGGAAAGCTCTCAACCGCTTCCTAAAGCTTGGAGATACGCTACAAATCATCTTAAGGAGCTCATCTTGGGTGATGCATCTAAAGGAGTCAAAACTCGCTCCAAACTCCATGACCTATGTGGTAACTTTGCTTTCATTTCTCATTTTGAACCAAAGGCATTCTCGAAGCCGAGACGGACCCATATTGGTTGCTTGCCATGTAAGAGGAACTCAATCAATTTGAGCGCAACCAAGTTTGGCACCTTGTTCCTAAACCCCACGATAGACCAATAATTGGTACTAAGTGGATCTTTAGAAACAAGATGGATGAGTCTGGAAATGTCATTAGGAATAAAGCTAGTTAGTGGCCCAAGGTTACACTCAAGTTGAAGGAATTGACTTTGAGGAGACCTTTGCACCCGTAGCACGGCTTGAAGCCATACGGATGACACTAGCTTTTGCATCTTTCAAAATTTTAAACTTTTTCAAATGGATGTGAAAAGTACATTTTTGAATAGTTTTATTAATGAAGAAGTTTATGTTTCTCAACCTCCCGTTTATTGTTTTTATTGATCATGTTCATCCCGATTTCGTTTTTAAACTTGATAAAGCTTTATATGGATTGAAACAAGCTCCTAGAGCTTGGTATGAAAGGCTTTCTAGTTTTCTTATTTCAAATGATTTTATTAAAGGCAAAGTAGACACCACTCTATTCACTAAGCATGTGATAATGATATATTAATTGTGCAAATTATGTTGATGATATAATTTTTGGTTCTACTAATGAGCTTTTGTGCAAGGATTTTGAAAAGGTAATGCAACTTGAGTTTGAAATGTCTTCAATGGGGAGCTCAATTTCTTCCTTGGACTCCAAATCAAGCAATTGCAAAACGGGACGTTCATAAGTCAAGCCAAGTACGCAAAGAACTTGTAAAGAAGTTTGGACTTGAAGGCTCAAAGACTTGCAACACTCCCATGGCAACTACAACCAAGCTTGATAAAGATGACAAGGTAAAAATGTTGATATTAAATTATATAGAAGCATGATAGGAAGTCTTTTATATTTAACGGCAAGTAGGCTGGATATCATGTTTAGTGTGTGTTTGTGCTAGATTTCAATCGTGTCCTAAGAGTCCCATCTTATTGCGGTAAAACGCATTATTCGTTATATTAAGGGCACTATTGGGATGGGTCTATGGTATCCGAAAATCGGAGATTTCTCAATGACGAGTTATTCGGATGCCGACTTTGCGGGTTGTAGAGTAGATAGAAAGAGTACTAGTGGGACATGTCATTTTCTTGGTAATTGTCTTGTTTCATGGTCCTCTAGGAAACAAAATTCCGTAGCACTCTCAACCGCCGAGGCGGAGTATGTTGCCGCAGGGGCTTGTTGTGCACAAGTCCTTTGGATGAAACATACTCTCCTTGATTTTGATTTGCATTTTGATCATATAAAAATATTTTATGATAATACTAGTACTATACACATGACTAAGAATGCAAATCAACATAGTAAGACCAAGCACATTGAGATTAGATATCACTTTCTTAGAGATCATTTTGAGAAAGGAGATATAGATATTGATTATGTTTCCACGGATTTACAACTAGCCGATATTTTCACTAAACCACTTGATATTGCTAGATTTTCGTTTATTTGTGGAGAACTTAATGTTTGTGTTATTGATTAAACATGTTTTTCATAATCCTTTTTGATGTATGACAAAAAGGGGGAGAATAAGTTTACATGGGACAAAAATAAGTTCATTTGGTCTTGGTTCCATATGAATTTATATGTTTTGGTTTTATGAGTTTTTGTTATGAGTCTTATGTTTTTATGAGTTTGAGAACTCTTGTATTTTGTGTTTTATGGTAATTGTTTTTTTTTTGGTATTGTTTCAATTTGGTTTCAATTGGCATCAAGAGTATGTTTTTGTGTTTTTAATAAATTTTTGTGTCTTTTTTATAGCATAAATATAGCATAATTTGAGGGGGAGTCTTCTCCTCCCCCATATTTTTGTCTATAGCCTATTTGTTTGTCATCATCAAAAAGGGGGAGATTGTTGGCCCAAGAGGTTACACTCTCTTGTTTTGTGTTTGATGATGACAACCAAATAAGAGCTATTTGGTACTAATGAATTTGTTCAAGATAAGTTTCAGGTTTTGTACCATGTTTGGAGACCATTGGCTTAGCTTTTGCAAGAACTTCTAAGTTTCACATAGCAAGGAAGGCAAATTGCACAATCAAGGAAGGATCATAGAAGAGAAGGCACAAGCAAAGCATTGGATGGCTCAAAGACTTGAAGATTGCTCAAAGAATATTTAATCATTGTATTTTTAGTTTTATAGTTTGTTAAAGAATAGTGGATAGGTTTGAAGCTCTATCACACACGTTTTTGCGCACATGTTTTATTCCAAAATGTTTTCTTATAATTCATACAAAACATTTGTTTACAAGATTTGGCCTACAGATATATATTTGTGTTTATACAAATCGATGTTCAAAACTATTTTTATCAAAATCAAAATCCCCTTTTATTTTCTCTTCAAAATCCTGTTTTTTGACCTGAGCCAGTCGACCGAACGGTCGACCGGACCTATGACAGGTTGGCCGGTCGACCGTCCCAGTCGACCGTGGCTCTGGCTGTGCACGTATCTGTGTGCACGTTGTATCGGTCGACCGACCGGTCGACCGACTGTAAGCAACCTTGCTCTCGGTTAGATTGGGTCGACGGGCGGTCGACCGCTGGCCTGCAACGGTCAAATATTTGAACGTGCGGTCGACCGACCGGTCGACCGACAGATCCGTTGAACAGTAAACAGCTATTTCTGGGGTGTTTTAAGTTTTGTCTTTTTGTGTTTAAAATTTGATTTAGGGATATATTTTGAATCTAATATTACTTAATTAGCCTTAAGTTTGTTTTATCTCTTAACCTAGCCCCTCTCCTATAAATAGGGGGTTTGGGGAGAGATTCATTACAACAATTATTGCTAGAATATTCAAAAAGTTTAAGGCTTTCAAAAGACTTTGTTTCTTGGTTTTTTGGGCTGAAATTCTCTCTAATTTCTGAAGTGTTTTTGTGATACTCTCTGATTTAATTTTCTTTTCTCCTTACACACAAGAGCTTCATTCCTACTCAATATTCTCTAAGGACCTTTGTAAGGGAAGATATATTTGAAAGAGAGAGTTTGTGGTCTTTTGACTACCAAAGGAAATTACTTGTACTTGAGATTGTAGGAGTTGGGTACTCCATTGTATTTGAGATCTTTGTGATAGTGAAGTAGCTAGAATCCTTCTGGGGAAGGCGGGGAGTAGAGCTGGGTGCTCGAACCTCGATAACATATCCTTGTGTTTGCGATGGTTTACATTCTTGCACTTCTTACTCTACTTTGCTTGCACTTATTACTTGCTCATCATATTCATTGTCATACTTGCTTGCATTCATCTTGTGATTCTTGATGGGTGATTGTTGTGACTTTAAATTATAATTTTGCACCTTGATTAGCATTGTCACCTATTCACCCCTCCTCTAGGTGACTTTTCAATTACAACCGGGAGTACACAACTCCTCTCTCAACCAATACAACCTCTCACTAGAGGCAACACAAACACCACCTCACACAAGAGGGGTAGACCCTTAGCCAAACAACCACAATCCACCTCTTCACTAAGAGGGATACACAACCAATCTCCACCTCTCACTAGAGGGAGCCAATCACCACTCCAAATCAATTCTCGCCCAAGAGGGATAACACAAGTAGGAGGGTTACAATCTAGGTTGTCTATCTCAACCACAAACAACTTTTCCCATAAATAAAAGATCCTAAATAGATAGGATAGAAAGATATGGCTCAAGTGTGAAAAATAAAGTGTTTTGATCAAAGAAAATCACTTGGGAAAAACACCAAATAGATATAGAATTTTTAGACCAAAAATCAATCCCAAACGACTATATTCTTTGAATTAAAAAACACTTTTAAAACAAATGAAGATTGATCCTTTTAAAACACAAAAAACTCTTTTGAAAAATAAGTGTTAAAACACTTAAGAAGATCAGGAATTTTCTCTCTATAACTTAACCAAAACAGCCCTCAAAATGGGGTTTTATAGCCCCTTTAAAAAACTAGCCGTTGGCTGTTGACTAGGCTAGAATTGGCCTTCCGGTCGACCGGCCGGTCGACCGGCCAACGGTCAAAAAACTGACCGTTGAGCCTTCGGTCGACCGCCGGTCGACCGGGCCCTGAACCAGAGAGCAACGGCTCTCTGGCCAGTCGACCGCCCGGTCGACCGGGGCAACACAAGAGTGGGTTGCCTTCAGTCGGTCGAGCCGCTCGGTCGACCGGCCAAACCCAATGGACTTTGTGCACGTCTCGTGCACGTCTGGTCGACCGGAACGGTCGACCGGCTCCTGGTGCGGTCGACCGCCAGAGCCTGGCAGGCTGCAATAAGGGATTTAAAAACAAGGTTTTTAAATACAAAATAAATCCCATAAAACTTCTAAAAATTCACAAAAATAAGTTCAGTATAATACATTGATATACAAACTTGTGTGAAAAATTCAACACAAATTTCAAAAAATTTGAACCATTTTGTGTAATGGAAATTTTCTGAAAACCAAAAACTGTATTTTCTAAAACTTGGCTTTTTGAATTGAAAAATCGTTTTGTACAAAACTCATCCAAATACAAAAACATGATACTTAAACAACTTTTAGGCATGCAGTATATGGATATAATCCAATATACATGAAACATATATATATCCATGTTTTGATATTAAATCCGAAAATATGTTTTGTTAAAACACAAAACACCAAACTCATGAAATAGACTATCAAACTAAGTTGTTTAAGATATGAAGCATACATGTATATAGAACATATCTAATATACATTTAAACAATATGAACTTGTATTGATACTATCTATTCATGAAATCAAGATCGGTTAAACCAAAACAGAAAACCAAAACATGAAACGTGTGTGTGTTGTGAACTTGAGCATACCACACTATCTAATCTTTACACAAATGGATCTAAACTAAAACTAAACTATGTACCGAGACCTTCTTGACGAACTCCGTCTTCAAGCCGACTCGATCCAAACCGTGATCCACCTAGCTTGACTCCAACGAGTGCTAGATATGATCATTGACGCTCGGGCTCTTGAATCACAATGTGAAAAGCTCCTAAACACCTTGACTGAAGCTAATCACCTACTAATATCTTGGTTAGAGATCTGAAACTAAACATCACAAGATTATTAGTAAACATAACTACATGAGTTAATCATCATCAAAACTAGAGTGGAAGGCCTCTGGGCCAAAAATACCCAGCTTAATCAGAGGATTTATATATATATATTTTCCGAACTTATCTAATTTTCTTTTGCATAAATACCAAGGCTTGCTTAGGCCAAAGCACCTAGCTAATCAATGATTAGATTTGTTTATATATTTTTATATATATATAGTTTTTTTTTATAAGGCATAAGTCTTTGTTTTTGAACCTAGGTGTGTAAGTGTATAAAGTGTGCATATTTCATCAAGATAAAGATCAGGACTAAATTACTTTTACAAATTTTCTTCCTAACCCTAAAAATCAAACAAGTCATCTGACTTTGACCAAGTGTAAGAAATCCTAATTATGATTTTCCTATTCCTTAAAATTGACTTAATTTTTTACAAAAAATATATCAAAATATTGTTCTCACCTTTCAAAAAGTTTTATATATATATATATATATTTCTTTATTTTTTTCTTTTTTCTTTTTTTCTTTTTTTTAGTTATATTAGTCATGTTAGAACCCTCTCCCACACATATCTCATACATTGTCCCCAATGTATGAAAGAAAAGTATAGATGCATGAAATGAAATGTACAAAGGGTGCATATATTATACAAAAATATGTACAACATCAAGTTTCTCCCACACCTAGATCTTTTTCGGTCTCACCCCTCTAGCTCTCTTCCCATCATTCCAATGGGTCCTCTTTATAGGGCATAGTGGGGAGGCCAATTTTTTTGTCATTTTAGCTCTCTTCCTCTCCAATCTCACCTTCTTTAGGTGTTTATTCTCATATTACTACATTCATTATTCAAAAATTAATCTCTACCACACTTCTCAGTTGGAACTTCTTCATTATGAATGCCTAAGAATTTTAACTCAGTTCCATATATCTCCTCAAAACTTAGGTCAACACTTTCCCCTGGAGATGTGTAATTAACCAAAATTTCGTTAGTTGGTTCATCCAAATACATGAGTTCTTCTTCGAAGAGGTTTTCAAAGAGTATGTAAATCGGAAGTTCTTGAATTATATTCTCATGCGATATATTATTGGTTGGCTCAGCGAAAGTGAAGATATTCAAATCAAATTTCCTTTTTTAAAGGAGACTTTAAAATTAGGATCTCTGACATATACCTCATCATTAAGATAATCACATTCATTCTTAAATAATTCATCAAGAAACAGAGACTCATTCTCTATACCTTCACTTTCTTCATCACAATTATTTTCAACAAAGTTTACCTCAAATGTTTGGTCTCTTATCTTACGAGGTTGTTTTTCTAGGTTGAAGACATTGACTTCTCTAGTCATGTCCCCAAAGGTTAATCTCATAGACCCATTCCTACAATTAATAATAGCATTGGCAGTAGCAAGGAATGGGCCCCTAGGATAACAGGAGTTTGAGCCCTAGAATTGGACACAGGTTGTATCTTAAGAACTCTGAAATCAACTAGGTAGATAACTTCCCAACTCGGATAAGGACATCATTAATTTCCCCCTTAGGAACTTCATAGAACGGTCAGCCAGTTGGATAGTGACTCGAGTTGGACTAAGATTGCCCAACACGAGTTGTTGATAAACTGAGAATGGAAGCAGGTTGATACTTGCTCCCAAATCAAGAAGTGCATGACTGATCTCGGCTTATCCTATAGTGCAGGCAATGGTGGGACAACCCGGATCCTTGTACTTGACAGGGATTGGACCCGATAGTAGCTCACTAATGTTAGTGGCTAAGAAGACTTTCTTGGGTACATTAGTCTTTCTTTTCTTGGTGCACATGTCCTTAAGAAATTTTGCATAGGATGGGACTTGTTGGATGGCATCAAGGAGTGGCACATTATCTTAACTTGATTAAATATCTCAATTATCTTATCCATGTGTGGATTTTGCTTGTTGTTCTTTAGCCTATTAGGAAATGGTACTATAGGCTTGTACACCTGACTGGTTGACTTATCTGTTTCAGATTCGTCAGATTTGGAAGGATTGAAACTAGATGAGGTAGAAGCTGAAGTGTGATTGTGCTGACTTGGATTGGCTGGTGTTGACACTTGGTTATAACTTTCTTTCCCGATCTCAATGTATGAACAGCATTACATTGATTCAATGATTGATCCTCAGCCAAATGAGCTTGTTGAGAATTTCTAGGATTTATAATTAGTTGACTGGGCAAGGTACCCTTTTGCCTCTCATTCTGTGGATTGGCTAAGTGGTTCATTTGATCCTCTAGCCTCTGTATTGCTTGTTGAGGGAATCTTGATTCTTCATGTACCTTTCCATATTTCTCTCAAAGTCAGTCATTCTCCTTTCAAGCTGAGGATCTGAAAGGAGGTTGTGGAGCTTGGTTGTGAAAATTTTGTTGATAATGTGAAAAATTGTTGGGAGAATTTTGAGGGTGATTTTTAAAATTGGGTTGACGATTGGAAGAATTATTGGAATGATGGAAGTGGCTTGCATGGTTTGACCATGGGTGGTCATTACTTTGTTGGCTCCATGAGAAATTTGGGTGTAGCTATGGATGATTCAATTGAATGGAGACTCCTTTTGAAGAGATGGAGTTTGAATTCCAAGGGCTTTCACTAGTTGGTTCCCATTGGATGGTATTTTCAGCTAGATTCTCATATAAATCCCATCCTTTATTCTCATCTTTCTGCAACAATCCCCCTTGGCACATGCTTTCTAAAAGGGTCTGGTTGAGTAGTCTGAACCGTCATAAAGAATTTGATATTGTCGCCATTTTTCTATTCCATGATGAGGGCATTGGACAAGGAGGTCTTTGAAGCGTTCAAAGTACCTCCAAATGGTTCACTAGGTTCTTGCTTAAACTGCATGATGTTTTTTCTAACGAGAGCGGTCTTTTGATTTGGATAGAATTTCTTCAAGAAGACCTTGATAAAACCATCTCAGGATATGATAGAGCTGGCCGCTAAGCTGTATAGCCATTTCTTGACTAAGTCCTTAAGAGTGAAAGGGACAAATCTCAACCTAATAGCATCATCTGCAAGGTGTGAGATTTTCATCATTAAGCATACTTCTTCAAATTCTCTTATGAAGAAATAAGCATCTTCGGACTCTAAGCCATGGAACTTAGGGAGTGTGTTGATGAACTGTGGCTTAAGCTCAAAGTTGTGTTCACCAACCGATGAAAGTTAGATGCAGAATGGAAGTGAGGTTCTAATGGGATAGAACCTATCCTACAAAGATGTCGGTTGAGACATACCCGAATCTTGTCTTGTTTCGAACTTGGTGGTGATGTGTTTCTAGTTAACCTAGATGAATTAGGGTGTCTTGACCACACTTGCATACACAAACACAATCACAAATAAGTTCACCAATAGTCAACAAAAGTAAACAACCAAGCCTAGTCTAAGGTAACCTTGACCTAGACAACTCCTAACTAGTTGATTGTCCACAGGAGGTATAATGTAGACTTTGACCACAAGATAATCAGCCAGGTCAAGGCAAGATTGGTGGGAGGTATCCGCGCAAAAGCGACGGGCCTAATTAAGCCAAACCACCATCCTTCGGGGTTTTGCCCCTTAATCCCTTTCCTAGACACTGATTTGATAGGAGTCAAATTCTAACACCTTCCCTATTAGGATAATCTCCTAGTGAGTTCGAGATGTCCCTAAGGCCAACGTCTATCAGATTTTACTTAGGCTTAGGTTGTGCGTGCTTGGAGATGATTTGTGGGCTAAGGAAGGGTAATGACTTCCCCACCTTATCTTGATTTGGGTTTTGCCCTTAGAGATAATTGTGCAAAGTGTGCAAGATATAGAAAAGTAGCATTCAAAAGCAAATATCATCCAAGAATGTTCCTAAACTATATACTATGCATACGTACCTTGTCTTTAGCTATCTTCAACAGTAATTATAAAGTAAACGTAATTAGACAAATGCCTAGAATGCAAGTCAAAACGTTTTTTAAGCAATTAACAATCACTCAAATTACTGTTGGATTAAAATAGGGATTGTGAATAGCAGATAGAGCAAGAATATAACACATAAAACTTAATTTTTGCAAGCAATATGTCCTGCAAAAAAGAGTTTTTAGTAGTCCAACAAAATTTTAACTTTTGCAACGCAATTTCTTGAAATTCTATTTCCTACTTTTGAGAGTAGGGGCAGAGAATAGCAAGTCTTCTCCTGCAAATCTTGAATGCTAAATCTGAATGTTGACGTCCCTGAAACAAGACACTAAACTTGTTAAAAAAATAAATACACCGTTCCCTCCCCGGCAACGGCGCCAAAATTTGATTGTAAAATCAAAGAGATAAGAGAATTACCGTGTAGCTTTAGGCTAACGGGTCATGTCCACGAGGAGGGATGCGATAGAAGCTTTTCAGTGTTTTTGTTAAATAACAAAGAGTGAAGTTGGTGTCTTTCTTTTAAGTTGAAAAAGAAAATGGAGAGAAGGGAGATGATTAAAAGAAAAGTTGCAAATTTAGAGAAGGCTTTGGAAAAGGTGAATTTTGTATAAAGTTTGAAAAGTGATTTGTTATTTTTTAATAAAGAAGAAAATCAGGGCTCACTATCTCACTACTCAATGATATGTTCTTCAATTGAAATCCTTAGTGCCTCAACTTGATCATAAGCAAAAACTTAAGATTGATTTTAGAAAGTTTTAAGCAAAGCACATAAGATGGTTGGAAAAGTTAATTCTTTTCTTTAAGAAATCATCTCGAATTGAATGTTAAATCATCAAGAAGTTCAAGTATGAGATAAAAACAAGTTCAAGAGATGTTTTTAAAAGAAGTAGAAATTTAAAAATCTAAACCCATCCTCATGTGCCTTCAAGAACACTTTCAAGAAGAAAGGCTTAAGTTAGGCATGCAAATGATTCATTTGGTCTTTTCATCAAAACCATTCGAAAGAAGAGGGATAAGAGAGAGGAGTAATAGTGAGCCCAGAAAACCGATTTAGCTACTCATGGAAGACAAAGAACAATGCAAGTAAATAAAGTAAGATATACCGTAAAATGGAGTGGAAAAAAGGTAGCTTGATCCTTGTATTGATGTCACTTCAATCTTCAGAATACAATCACTCAATTCCTCTCTCTCACTAGTATTTGCACTGAATTACCAATTGCAAAATAAAGATACAACTTTTATACTATCTAACAAAGAGCCTAAACCTTAAAAACAAAGAGAAAAATTAAATCTAAGTTTCGGTCCCTTTTTCTCTGAAAAATATAGTTTTTATAGGCAAAAAACCAAACGGGAGGGGACATATGAAGATAGGGGGAGCAAACGCTCCCCAACAGTTATCAAACGGTCGCAGAAATGTGATTTTGGCCACGTTTCCATGGCCATGGTGTGGCCATGTGGCCACACCAAGTTGGAGAAGCTCCTTCGTTTGGTGATTTTTTCCTTACCTCCTGCTAGTTTTCCCGTTTCTGCTTCAGGATTTGACGAAACAGTCTTTGATTGTTGGCTTCAACCGCTTGATTTGGTAAGATACATTTTAACCAGTTTTCAACCTCTATGATTTGCCAAGATCTGCCTTGATTCTCTGATTTCGAATTTTTCTGAATTAATTCAGAATTTGATGGGCTTTTGGCTTTTTCTCTTTCCTATCCTTTAGTAATGGGCCTACATTTTAAAAGAAAAATAGACTTATTAATATGATTTATTTAGATAGTAAACATGGTAATGGGACAACATGTATGCAATATATGTGACCGATCAACCCATATCCCAAATCATATGACTATAATTTTTAAAATAATTTCAACTGTTCACAGAGTCAATGGGGATTCACCTCCCCCGAGTCAAATTTTCAACCACATTGTCCACAATTTCCACAATATTCATTTCCCGATTTTAATTCATATACTCCTTTTCCTGAACCACCAATTGAAGAAAAATCATCATTGGAAAGGAGTCTGAAAGAAGTGATAGAGGCCAAAAACAATTTGAAAATGGTAGCCTCATCATGTCCACAAAATTTCCAAAATTCATGTAATTTTTTTCCAAAACGACTCAAAGGAAAATCATTGTGGGAGAAAACTATGCAATTCGTGCAAGAGAACGAGCACATAATGCAAAATACGATTGACTTTCCATGTCCACAAAATTTTCGTACGACTCACGAATAATGTCATTTTGAAAATCCAGCTTCATTTTCATCATACCAACTGGAACTTGACCAAAATCAAATTCTTGATAGTTTGACATGTTATTCAATTTCTGAAATTGAACTTGAAAATGAATGTGAACCTGAGTTCAATTTAGCGATTCAAGTCAATCCTTGAATCAATATTGACTCCTGTAATGTTACCTAAACTAAGTAACGTTCTTGAGCCAGTTTTGATTCCCATAATTCCTGAACTTGAATCGATTATTTCACCTATTCACATTCCTTCCGTGGTCGAAAATCAAGATTCAATTTCATTACATCCATTCGAACTTGCCCAAAATTTGAGAACCACCTTGACATTTTGGCAAGTTATCCTTTTTTCGAAATTGAACTTGAGCTTGAAAGTGATTCTGAACCTCAAGTTGGTAATTCCATTTCACTTTTTGATTCAATAATGACTCTGGTATCTTTACCAGATTTTTTCTCTATTCTGGAGTCAACATTGAATCCTGTACCAGTACACTGTGAAATTGAATCACAAATATCTTATAATCACACTTCATTGATAGGAAAGTATGTGAACATCAATTCTTTGGTTTTGATCCTATTTTTGAACCAATTTCGACTCTCATTGTTGAATCTCGACTTGATTTGAGTCAAATTCCTGAGTCGGTATCGATTTTTGTTCCTGTTCCATTTGAATCCAAATCAGTCATCTCCCAAAATCACACTTCATTATTGGACGAAGATGTTGAATAAAATGACTCAGTAATTATTTTTAAAAATTGAAATTTAAATGGGGATAATTTTTTAATTAAGACCATTATCTCCATCATTCTTTTACTGGGTCGTATTAGAGAGGTCACTGGTGGTTCCTACATGATCCATTTTTTGAATTGGGCCGTATTTCGTGGACCAATCAGACAACCACTGGAACCACCACCATGAGGTATTTTCCTTCCTTTTCCATTTGTTTCATGTCTTTACACATTCACGATGCATTGAGGACAATGCAAGAGATAAGTGTGGGGGAGTGTTTACGAACATAGTTAGTTTTATATTTTCTTTCTTTTACACTTCGTTATAAAAACTTTTTAAAAAAATTTTTGTATAAAAAACTCTTTCTTTTCTTTTACAAAACTTTTTGAAATAAGAGAAATGGTTTTGATTTATTTTTAAGAAAATTAAGATTATCTTAAGAATTAAAGAGACCAAAAAATTATAGATTTTTAAACCAAGTCAAAATAATAGATCTTGTTTAAATTTTAGGATAAGGAAGTAAGATTGGAAAGATAATTTGATCTTAAATTTTTTGCCTTAGATTTATGCACTTCACACTTACACAATTTTTTGGAATTGAAAAAAAGACTAAAAATACCATTAAAATTATATATATATATATAATGATAATAAAATCACTTATTGAAGTTGGGTAATTATGCCTCACGAAGCATGATTATTCACGCCTAAAACGGTGGACAAAAACAAATAATCCCCTTTAGTTTTGTTGCCTTGTTTACTCGAATCCTTAAGTCCGAGGGATGTTTTCTCATCTGGTGTCCTAAACTATCTGGTTTGGGAGTCACCGGTTAAAGCTCACTACTCGGGTAAATAAGAAAGCCTAAGAAAACTAAGGGAAGAAAAAACAAAAAAATATTAAATAAATGACATGAAAGTTAGAGTCGATATCCCAAAAATCTTCACTGTTCACAAAGTGCATATGTTCTAAGAGTTTTATGAAAGATAAAAGAATCAATTCAATTTTAAATTCTTACATTTAATTTATAACAAGATTTTGCATTTCAACTTAGTTTAAGGAAAAATAATTTCTGGTTAACCTATGACCTTAGCTCACTTATATTTTCGCAAAAATATTTCAACACTTTTCTCTATTTAAAAAAAATGTATTTTCAAAAAATACTAACATTTAATTTCTTTCTTTATGGATTTTGTGGGTGTAATTCGCTGAAAACCCTCAGGAGACAAAACTTCTCCTCTCGGGGAAACTTAAGAGGTTTAACGGCTTTTTGCACATGCTCAGTGCAATCGCGTCACCTACGAAAGTGGTGTAATAATTTTTTTAGTTTTTTGTTTTGCTTGAGACGGGCCAAAAATAATTGTGGGGGTGTAATTAGTCTCTAAAACTGCATATTTCATACTATATCTTCACATTTATTTAATATTAAATTCTGCTAATAATACCTCTCTTGTGTGTTTATAAGTCCATGGCATGAAATGAAGAAGAAGACCCAAAATCACCATTTAATTGGTGATTAAAGGCCTATAATGATAGACATTGACATAGGGGGGATTCTGTCAAAACCAGGGCCGAAAACCAGAAACCAGGACCTGCAGCTGACAGGGGACTGACGCGACAGTGCGCAGCAGGCGGCACTGTGCGCTCCACGCCAGTGCTTCCCCTGGTGCCTATACATACGCCCCGTGGGGTTCTTCAGGGGGAGATCCAAAGAGTTAGGGTAGTTGTCTTCTCCATATTATAGTTTAGGATAGTTTAGGTTAGTTGTTCTTCTTGTTCCTCCTCTTTGTATTTTCTATTTCTTTTAGATCTTGTAATAGGAGAGAGAGTGATACATGGTTGGAAAGTAAGAGTGCTTGTAATAAAAGGTGACAAGCTATGAAAGGTTCTCACTTTACCCTTTTTTGTTTTCTATCTAACTCCTTTTACATGTTTAGCTAATTTTCTCTCATGGCAACTAACTACTAACCACTAACTTGCTAGCTTCTTACTTGATTATCCACATGAATCTAATACCCTCTACTTGGTCTTGCTCTTGCAAGAGCCATTAATGGCTCATGATGATGGATCTAACACTCTAGCATCCTAACTCTCTAACAAGCTAACATTACTTTACTCTATGCTTACTCTTATTTAGTTTTGATGGTTTAAGTGTAGCTTGCACTTGTTATGTTGAGTTTTAATGTAAAAGTTATCATATGGGTTATGCTTTGAACGCTCTTGAACCAAGGACTAGTGATGGCCAAGGATACATGTGTGGCAACTATCACTAAGAGGTTAGCATGGTTAGTGGAGCCATTAGTAGTTAGTAGCCATGAGTTTCTTTCTCTTTTTTACTTTATTTTAGATATACAAAAAAAATCACAAAAACCATTTCTTTTTTGTTTCACTTCTTCGTTTTTCATCATACTCTTCTCTTCCATTCTTTGTTCTCTTTTCTTTTCATTTTTTCAAACATTGAAGAATACTTTAACACACACGTGAACATTTCGGTAAAGCTTCTATCGCTTCCCATCCTTGTGGATTCGACCCGTTTAGCCTCTATGCTATGACGGAAGTATCGAGGAAGCCAAAGCACGCACTTTTAACTATTGATTTCAAACATACACTTTACGTGCACGGTTTTTACCCCGATCAACTACTTCCTGCATTGAAGCCATATATTGTAGTAGTCGTTGCTAATAACCTATTAAGCGGTATCCCAAGAAAGTAGAGGAGCCTTTTAGGGATGATGCTGAGTACGGACCCTAGATTAACCTGTACCCTCTCAATGCACGTCGAGCCGATGTATCCAGTATAATACAAGGGTCAATCGTGTTTATTGTCTTTGAGGAGCATGTCCCCAGTGAACATGATGGCAGGTATTCTCAGCTATACATGATGACATTCTGGGCACAAGGGTTGATTGCCATCTTCAGAGGCCTCTGGCATATCTATCAGAAATGATTTTAAATTAGACAGTGCGTCCCTGAGTGCCTCTCTTGTCTCTTTCAAGAGGTGAAGCAGCTCGTGTATAGTGATCCGAGCTGGAATATTGGCTAGTTTTGCCAATATATCAAAGCGGAAAGGAGCATCAAGTCCCAAATCTGAAGTTCTTTTCAACACTCGCTCAAACCAGACTTTTTTCTCTTTTCTTTTCCTGGCATTGGGATTGCAGCCGGAACAGGTATTTCTGCTGACGTCATTAGCTGTTGTGTGTCATCATTGGTCTTCTCGTACTGTCTCAGGTATAATTTTCGAGATTGAGTACCTGTTGGTTGGGGTGCAACATCCTGTGCTGCGAAAGCATGCTTCTCATCTTCAGAATCACTGAGAGAAGCTAATGTTACGTTGTCATCATCTGGCAAAACAGAGACAATGTTGCAGGATTTCCCCTATGGTTTGGGTTTCCTTGAGTCCCATTGTTTATCTTTAGCAAGATCTAGGTGCACCCACATGGTTTCCCACGTCTTCAACGTCAGTGAAAGAAGACCTTTAGCCACCTGCTGCTTTACTGAAGGATTACTTACCTCCAGTCGTGCCTTCGGGACTGGAGCATGTCCGTCGGAGACAGAAATCTTCGGAAGAGTGCCGAACTCAAGAGTAACCATGTTTGCAGTGACTTTCTTTTGTTCCGACTTTAAAGTCAGAACTCCAGCATCGATCAAAGCCGAAATTTTGTCCTTTAAGAAGAAAGCATTTGTTGGTAGGATGGTGAACCATCCTATGGAAAAGGCAGTAATTGGGATTGTTTGTGCATCCCACTTCATTAGGGCATCGAACCTCTGGCAGCTTCAACTTATTACTCTTACGGAGCAAATAGAATATTGTAACCACCTACTCATCTTTGAAAGAGTACTGTTTCAGAGAAACTTGAACTCCTGATTACTGGCGTCATGATTGGTAGTGAAAAATGCATTTTTATCATAACATTTACCATCACATTTTCATATTTGTTCATTTAATTCTGCACATTTATTAATATTTTGTAATTTATTGTGTGCAGGCCTCGAAATAATAAAAAGAAGAATTAAAGCCTAAAAAGAGCCAAAAGCCCATGTTTGAAGCCCAAGTGCAAAAGTGCAAATATTAATTGTCAAAATTGCAAATACACAAGGGCCAAAGTTGCAAATACAAAGAAGAGGGAAGGATAGACTTCTATTCAACCCTAAACACTTACGGGATGAGGATAAAAGCTAAAAGAAGAGAAGTAAATTCGTGGAAAAGATTTGGGATCTGGGTAACTTGCTTCCCAAGTATATCCAAATCCCAAGATCAAGAGCCAGGATCAAAATTCCATAAGGAAACGCCCAGATGGACGGACCAGAGGATGCCACGCAAGAAAGCGCGTGACATTTGGCTACAAAAGTGCCGCGTTTCCGCGGCAAATTTCCCGTTTCCGCGGCAATCCAGAGGCGGTTGGCGATACGTTTTCGTTGAGGAGTTGTACTGGGACTCTACTTCCTATATCTCCTATAAATACCCCTGCAGAGCAACAGAGAAGGCGTCCAGAGTCAGAGCCAAGGGCCAAAAGCTAGGGTTTTTAGGTTTTTCTCTTTCTTCTAGTTTAGGTTTTCTTTTCGTTTTTTTTTGTAAATTCTGTAACTGAGAGTGGAGGAAGCTTTCATGGAGGAAGGAATCCATGCTTGTACTGAGGTGACAGCGGTGTAAGCCTACTATTTCTTCCATTGTTAATGAAATCCATTTAAGGTTCGTTTTGTTCTTTTATTATTTTATGTTCTTCAACTCTTGTTTATTCTTGTATTTCTCTATTCTTGTTTTCTTCATTTGTTTTTCTCTAATGCCTTGTGAACAATGAGACCCAATTGCATTGAGACTGCCTAGCCAAAGAAGAACCCTTGATGGCTTATGGCGATGAACATCCTATACGCCATACTTGCAAGTCTTCCAAGAAAAGGTAAATCATCGCACGGATCAAAGGTAAGCAGGCTGAAGAGGTTTGTACGTGTTACAAGTTTTTCTTTCTTTTCTTTCTTTAGTTTAGATCCACATCTTCCTAAATTCTTTTCTTCCACTTCATTGTAAATACCACTTCTTCTTCTCTATCTCCTTTCTTCCTAACTTAATTTAAATAAATAATTTTTAGAGATATCTTACAAACGCTTCCATCGCTAGTCCCTCCATGAGGATCACGACCCGCATAGCCTTGCAACAGCGGATTCGAATTGAGCACTTGCACACCTTTAATTCTCAGATCTAATATTTTATATTTTGTGTGCAGGAAAAATCTCAATCAAAAATGTGGCGCCGTTGCCGGGGAGGGACGGTAAGTTTCTCTCTAAATAAAATTTTTTTATTAACTAATTCTTTTATTGTTTTCTGTTTGCAGGTTTGGAGAACAGGAAACAGAAAAACAGCAGCAGAAGTGGACATATAGCAACTATGTGCCTCTGCCCTCGAAGGCAGAGCAGTAGAGCCTGCTACTTTGCCGCAGAAACGCGGCAATAGCCGCGGTTCCGCAGCAGTAGCAGTGAACTACTGATTCAATTTTCTGCAGGTTGCTGCAATCTGCAAATTTGATTTTTCTGCTCTGTTAAATATTTTCTGTGATTAATCTGTATACTGCTAACTAATTAACAGTTACTTATTTGTTGATAAATAAAAAAATTTTAGACTCTTGCATTTAGGCACGTGTCTATTTAATTTTTTTTAATTTCTGTTGAAGAGTGCCGGAGACAAGGTATGTTCGCATTGCATATAGACTAGGAAGCACCCTTGGCTGATTTTCTGCTTTGAGTGAATATTTGTCTACTGCTTTACACGTACACAAAAAAAATTTTAAGGGCATAACCCATAAATAACATAAGGTGGGGATTTCATTACCCTTCCTTGGCCCACAAATCATCTCCGTTGCACTCACAACCCTAACCCTAATTAAAAATTGACTAGACGTTGGCCCTAGGGACTTCTCGGACTCAATTAGGAGATTATCCTAAGGGGGAACGGTGCTGGAAGTTGACTCTTACCAAATCAGTGTCTAGGAAGGGGATTGAGGGCCGAAAGCCCGAAGATTGGTGGTTATTTAATTAAGGAACATCTTTGACGGAAAACTTCCCACCAATCTTGCCCTGACCTGGCTGATTAACTTGTGGTCAAAGTCTGCACCCTACCTCCCGTGGACAGTCTAACCAGTTAGGAGTCGTCTAGGTCATAGGTCTACCCTAACTTAGGTTAGAAATTTTTCTTTTTGTTTGTTTTCTTTTGTTGTTTTGTGTGATATGGCCTATAACAATAATTTTTTCAATTTTAATGAGGATCCATATTATACACAACCTCTTTTCGGATATTACCAACCCGGCATATCATAACTCTAACCAACCTAGTGTGCCTGATTGGTCTTATCCGAATCATTACATGCCCCAGCCCCAATACTATGAACAAGATTGGAATAATCATCACTACTCTTCACAGAGTCAATGGGGATTCAATACCCCTGAGCCATATGGTCAACCACCTGTTCAACCATTATCTTCATATACGTCTTTTCCCACATCACCAAGGTTTCAGTCTACCATTGATCTATTCGATGGGTCAGAGAAAAAGTGGATCGGTTGCAAGATATAATGAATGATCAAATTTCTAGACTTTCCAACATTCTTGAGCAAGTTGATACAAACCAAGAATCATCCTATCTAGAAGACCTTGATCAAAATTCAATTTCATCACATCAATATGAACTAGACCAATCTCAATCCTTGGACAAATTGGCTAGTTTTAATTTCAATGAGATTGAATTAGATTGTGAATGTGAACCCGATCCCCAACTTTGCGATTCAGTTTCCATCTTCGAATCTATGTTGACTCCAGTATCCTTACCCAATTTGGACCAACTTTCTGAGCCAACATTTATTCCTGTGCACATAGATCATGAAATTGAATCACCCATTCTTGATGATCATCATATTGAACTTGACCAATTTCATACATTTAAAAGTCCCATTGACAAATTGGCAAGTTCTCATTTTTATGAGATTGAAATCAATGAGATATGTGACCTTGATTCTCAAATTTGTTGTGATCAAGTTCAAATTCCCGAATCAATATTGACTCCTGTTCAGTTACCCGACTTAGGTAATCTTTTAGAGTCAGTTTTGATTCCAACACCTATCATTCCTGAACTTGAATCACCAATAGTGAGTCACATTCCATTGTGGGAAAATGATTGTGGACTTGAATATCAATTCTTGGACTTGGACTCAACACTTGAACCAAAACTAACTCTTGAACCCCATGTCAATTTTCCTGAGTTTGTATTGGTTCCTGAACCTATCATTCTTGAGTCCAAGTCAACCATTTTACCAAGTCCCATTCTTTTGTTGAACATAGGTATAGACCATGATGACTCTGTGATGGTTTTCCAGGACTGGTCATGTAAAAGAAGTAAGTTTAACGATAGGATCTTCCATGATCCTATTCATTCTGGGGACTGTAAATATGTATAAAAAAGAGGTAAATAAAGGTAGGTCCTGTGAACTACCACATTATCTTGATTGGGCCGCATTTTGTGGACCAATTAGACCACCACCGGAACCACCACCTTAAGGTAACTTCTGCCTTTCCTTGTTCTTTTTCATGCATATATGCATTCATTCATACATTGAGGACAATGCATGAGATAAGTGTGGGGTAGGCTTTACTAACATACTAACATACTAACATAGGTAGAAACTAACAAAATTTGCTAATAATAAAAAAAAGTTCTAAAAAAAATTTTCTAAAAAAAAAAATTTTATAAAAAGGACAATATTTTGACTTATCTTTTGAAAGAAATCTAAGTTAGTTTTAAGGATTAGGAAAATCATGATTAGGATTTCAAAAACTTGGTCAAAATAAATAAATTGTTAAATTTTAGGTATAGGAGGAGAAATTGAATAATTAATTAGTCTTGATTTTTACCTTAATGAAATATGCATACCTAATGCATATCTAGGATTCTAAGACGAAGACCTTTGTGCCTCATAAAAAATAAAAAATAAAAAATAAAAAAATCACTAATTAAGCTGGATACATGTGCCTCAAGAAGCATAAGTATTCATGCCTAAAGGTGAATAAATAAAATAAGTCCTTAGTTTTGGGGCCTAGTTCACTCGAGTTTGAGTCCGCGGGGTATTTTCTCACCTGGTACCCTAAAGCCAACCGGTTTGGGAGTGATCGACTTTAAGTTCGTTACATGGGTGGATTAGAAAGCCTAAGGAAATTAAGAAAAATTACTTATATATGTACTAACACCTAATAGTCAATTAGTTAGGAATGAGGGCCTCAAGAAGCCTTAATGCTTATACGAAAGAAAATTAGATGCGTTATACATATTAAAAAGAAAAAAAGAAAAAAAATAGAGGCATGAAAGTCCAAGTTAAGGAATTCCTAGTAAAAATTCATAAGGATGCATATGATTTTTGGTAACGAAAAAGACTATACACAAAATTCAATTTTGATCCTTACTTAAAAATGAAACAATTTACTTTATAAAGACTAAGTCTAAGAATGAATAAAAATGATAATCCTAAAACTTATAGACTACTTAGTCTTTTCAAAAGTATTTCAAATAGTTTTCTTTTTATGGATTTGTGGGTGTAATCCGCTGAAAACCCTCACGAGACAACACTCGTCCTCTAGGGTAACCTAGAGGTTTAACGGCTTGTTGCACGTGCTAAGTGCAACCGTGATTCCTACGAAAGTGAGTTAGGTTAGATTATTTTTTCTTTTCTTTTTCTTTTTCTTTGTTTTTACTCGAGGACGAGAAAAAAGATAAGTGTGGGGGTGTGATTGGTAGTGAAAAATACATTTTTATCATAACATTTACCATCACATTTTCATATTTGTTCATTTAATTCTGCACATTTATTAATATTTTGTAATTTATTGTGTGCAGGCCTCGAAATAATAAAAAGAAAGAATTAAAGCCTAAAAAGAGCCCAAAAGCCCATGTTTGAAGCCCAAGTGCAAAAGTGCAAATATTAATTGTCAAAATGCAAATACACAAGGGCCAAAGTTGCAAATACAAAGAAGAGGGAAGGATAGACTTCTATTCAACCCTAACACTTGCGGGATGAGGATAAAAGCTAAAAGAAGAGAAGTAAATTCGTGGAAAAGATTTGGGATCTAGGTAACTTGCTTCCCAAGTTATATCCAAATCCCAAGATTAAGAGCCAGGATCAAAATTCCATAAGGAAACGCCCAGATGGACGGACCAGAGGATGCCACGCAAGAAAGCGCGTGGCATTTGGCTACAAAAGTACCGCGTTTCCACTGCAAATTTCCCGTTTCCGCGGCAATCCAGAGGCGGTTGGCGATGCGTTTTCGTTGAGGAGTTGTACTGGGACTCTACTTCCTATATCTCCTATAAATACCCCTGCAGAGCAACAGAGAAGGCGTCCAGAGGCAGAGCCAAGGGCCAAAAGCTAGGGTTTTTAGGTTTTTCTCTTTCTTCTAGTTTAGGTTTTCTTTTTTTTCGTTTTTCTTTTGTAAATTCTGTAACTGAGAGTGGAGGAAGCTTTCATGGAGGAAGGAGTCCATGCTTGTACTGAGGTAACAGCGTGTAAGCCTACTATTTCTTCCATTGTTAATGAAATCCATTTAAGGTTCGTTTTGTTCTTTTATTATTTTATGTTCTTCAACTCTTGTTTATTCTTGTATTTCTCTATTCTTGTTTTCTTCATTTGTTTTTCTCTAATGCCTTGTGAACAATGAGACCCAAATGCATTGAGACTGCCTAACCAAAGAAGAACCCTTGATGGCTTATGGCGATGAACATCCTATACGCCATACTTGCAAGTCTTCCAAGAAAAGGTAAATCATCGCACGGATCAAAGGTAAGCAGGCTGAAGAGGTTTGTACGTGTTACAAGTTTTTCTTTCTTTTCTTTCTTTAGTTTAGATCCACATCTTCCTAAATTCTTTTCTTCCACTTCATTGTAAATACCACTTCTTCTTCTCTATCTCCTTTCTTCCTAACTTAACATTAAAATAAATAATTTTAGAGATAACTTACAAACGCTTCCATCGCTAGTCCCTCCATGAGGATCACGACCCGCATAGCCTTGCTACAGCGGATTCGAATTGAGCATTTGCACACCTTTAATTCTCAGATCTAATATTTTATATTTTGTGTGCAGGAAAATCTCAATCACGCCACTCTTCATGGTTTTCGGAGGAGTTTACCCGATAACTCCATGATATGGTTTCTTTCCCTTTTGCTTGGGAAGACTGTGCCATTTTGCTGCGTCCTTTATTGTTTACACCCCATTTCCTTTTAGGTGTGGATGGCTCTAACGTTTTAGCTGACTTCTCGGCTATTTTGGCTTGCTCAATTAGCTATTTCCAAGGTGGGCCTTAATAGCTCCCATGTGAATTTTTACTTGGTCTAGGAAGTTGTGCCTACATGTTTGCAATAACATAGGTAATAGCATCCCTGCTGGACACATCAGAGATAGATTCTTGAATCTTTCAATGTAATAACTGACCGATTCTTCTTTCTTTGCATGGTGGAAAGAAGTTTTTCCATGGTTATCTCGGAGTCATCCTCATAAAAGTGAGAGAGGAATCAGTCTCCAAATCGATCCAAGAATTGATGGAACAGGGTGGAAGGCTTCTGAACCAATCAAAGGCCACTCCTTTGAGAGTACCGATAACTAGTCTAGCCATGATGGCATCATTATCTATTACATTACCAGTATGGGTCCTGAAGTAATAAATATGCTAGTTTGGTGAGCTCGTACCATCATACGTATGTAACGTAGGTGGCTTGAATTTCGGGGGGTATGGTACCGAATCCCATTCAAGTAGGTAATGACGAGTCATGCCTACCTTTTTTAGCTCATCCCTCTGAGCTAGGGATTTGATCTAAGCCTGGATGCCTTTAATAACCTCGACATTAATTGAAGAACTTTCCTTTGACTTCTCAGTCTTAAGTCGTTCATCATCATTATGTTCCTCCTTATTATGATTGCTCCCAGTATCATTGTTATTCTGATAGGTCAGGTGCTGAGCTAGCATTTGTTAGATGTTGTCCAAAGCTTCTTGCTGGGTCTTTAAGTCTGCTCTTGAGCCTCCATATTTTGGCGAAGGTCATCATTGTTGTTATTGACTATGTTAGCTGACACTCTGCCTGTTTGCACAGAACTGATCGTTGCTGAAGAGGGATATCCACTAGCTTCTCCCTCATCATCAGCTCCCTCATCATCGGATCATTGGAAGAGAATTTTCAGTAGTTTTGGTGACACCATCCTAGTTGAAGAGGATGGTTATTCATAATTATAAGGTATTGCTGCTGCTCTGAATCTTGTATCTCTGAAGGCACCTTCTTGTCCTACTAAGACTTAGCCCAAACTGGGCCTATAATCTGAATCAGGAGAACTGAACGAAGGAGAGTTAGTATCATGGCTATGAACGGTTCGCGCCAACCCTCCCTCTCATTTTGACGGACGCTGAGGAAGATCTGGCACATTTTGTGCTTTGTTCCTCTTCTAAGGCTTCATAGGGCTTGAATTGATAGTCGGTTGAAAACTGACTGTCAGGCTGGAAGAGAGGCGAGGACTGGTCCTAGTCGGCAATGGACTGAATGGACCATCACCAACTGGCACCCTTCTTGCTCACAGCAGGAGAGAGAAGTATGGCTTAGTTCTTCACAATAGAACTTCTGTTAGTTAGTTAAGAACACTCGAAAATTAGGATTAACTTGGCTTAAGCGATCTGGTACAAAGACTCGAGGCGGTCGTGTACTAGGTTGTTCAAGCTGGAGAACTCTAGCATTGAAGCTTCTCTTTTTTAACTACCGGTGAATTTAAAACAACCTCACCTGTAATATTAACTTCGCATGGTGAAAGTAAACTTTTAGCTCTGGCCCCAAGTGCGAGCTTAGCGCTAGAAAGCATTGGGAGTGAAACCTTGGTAGCTTTGCTTTTAGCACGGAGTGGTCCTTTGATCTTTGCATTGTGGTGAAGGTAATTAGCACCGTATAGTGCTTTAGTTCTAGCCTCACAGCTAGGGACTTTGTTAGTACTCATAGGTGCTGAAGCTGCATAAGCAATGCTATCAGCACATAGGGATACCCCCTTAACTCCGCTGAAAGGAGTGATGAAAGAAATCGTGTTGGTGATCTAAACTAAGAAATAAAAGAAAAGAAAGAAGAACTAAAAATAATTACTTACTTTCTTTTGACCAAAAGCTTACCTTGAATCTTTGGCGACGATGTTAGCTTGAAGTAGAGGCAATCAGCGCATAGTGAAAAGTCACCTAGAGGGGGGTGAATAGGTGACAATGCTAATCTAGTGATCTTAATGCGGAAATTAAAAACTTAATGCAAATTACACTCAAGTGCTATCAACAAGTGATGCACACACAACCAAGCCAAGCAATATGAATGAGCAATGTAAATAAATGCAAGGCACAAAGTAAAGAGAGAGTAGAGAGAGAGCCAATGGATCAGGCGCAAACACAAGGATATGTTATCGAGATTCGAGCACCCAGCTCTACATCCCCGCCTTCGACACACGAAGGATTTCCACTAGCTCGTCCACCTAGGACCCTTTACAAAGAGTACCCAACTCCTCTCTTTACAACCTCCTCCTTGAGGCACAAATCCAAGCCAACAATCACAACCTCCTTCTTGAGGCAAACTCCAACAATCACAATCTCCCAATCACCAACCAATACAAGGATCACCTCTCAACTAGAGGGATACAACCCAAAGCACAAAGCTAAGAAAAGATTGGGTTACAACTTGGTGGTCACAACAACAACCACAAACAACTTCTTCTTCCCACACAAATATCCTATAGATATAGATAGTAGATTTTTGCTCAAGTGTGGAGAAAACCAAAGGAATGGAAATCAGAAATCACAAAGAAAAATCCTTGGAAAAACTGAAACAAAGATAGAGAAGTTCAATCAAAATCCTTTCCCAAAAACCCTTTCTTTGATTTTTCAAACCCTAACAAAAACACCAAATGTATTGTTCAATTTGAATCCAAAAACCTATTTTGATTGCAGCAAAAACACCTGAGAGAGTGGAAAAATTCGCACAAAAATTCTTAGAGAAAAACTCTTGCAAATGGGGTATTTATAGGCAATTATCAGAAAATAGCCGTTGACAGAAAATTGTCAGAAATAGCCTTCCGGTCGACCGGCCCGGTCGACCGTCCAACGGTCAATTTTTGACCGTTGGCAACTAGCGGTCGACCGGCCCGGTCGACCGAAAAATCCCGAGAGCAGACTATTCTGCTCCGGTCGACCGTTCCGGTCGACCGCTGACTGTGCCAGAAACGTGCACAGGTTTGTGCACGTCGTCGGTCGACCGTGACGGTCGACCAGCTACATGCGGTCGACCGATACGGTCGACCGAACTAGCCTGGCAGGCAGCAAATGGGTCAGAAAACTGAGGTAAAAAAAAATATTCCAATAAATCCCACAAAATCTCTAAAATTCCACAAAAATAGTTTTATCATTTTATATTGAAATACAAACTTGTGTTAAAAATCCTAACACAAATTTCAAACATATTTGACTATTTTTGTGTCATAGAAATTTTGCCAAAAACCAAAATCGTATTTTCTAAAACCTTGTATTTTGAATAGAAAATACACATTGTCTAAAACTCATCCATGATACAAAAATATGATATTTAAACACTTTGAAGCATATTGTATATGAATAGAAATTCAATATACAAGAAACATATATATATCATGATTTTTGTCATTAAGTCCAAAAATATGTTTTGTTGTAAATACCAAAACATAAAACACATGGAATAGATTATCAAACAAAGTTTGTCTAAACAATTGAAGCATGCATGTATATAGAACAAATCTAATATACATAAACCATGTAAACTTGTTTTGATAAAAATCTATTCATGAAAACCAAGATCGGTTAAACCTAAAACCGAAAATCAAAACATGAAAGGTGTGTGTTGTGAACTTGAGCTTATCATACTATACTAATCTTTACAATTAGGATCTAAACTCAAAACTAAAACTATGGATACCTAAGTCTTCTTGTAGAGCGCAATCTCCAAGCTAGAGCGCAATCTCCAAGACGGCTTGATCCAAAGCTCCTTGATTCACCGAGCAAGTGCTATATATGATCTTTGACGCTCGGGCTCTTGAATCAACATGTGAAAGATGTGTGGAAGCTTTCACCAACCAATATCTTGATTAATGATCTGAAACTTAAACATCACAAGATAATTAGTACACATAACTACATGAGTTAATCATCATCAAAACTAGAGTGGAAGGCCTTTGGGCCAACAATCTCCCCCTTTTTGATGATGACAAAACTCATGGAGTTATATATGCATGGATTAAAGTAAAGCTTCAAAGAAGCTCCCCCTTAACTCATGCATAACAATAAAACATATAAGATATGCAATGAATGTTCTTAATGTGCAATGAATGTTCTTAAAAACATGTTTATATGTGTTTAAAACAATATCAAAACATGCTCTTGATACCAATAAGAATGAAACATAAAACATGATTAGACATGCATATAAACAAGGCTTCTTTTCATCAAATGTAAACTATATGCAAACACAAATATGCATATAAAACTCAAACTCAAATTCTTCTCCCCCTTTTTGTCAATCATCAAAAAGGGTTAAAAATAAAAGCAAAAAAAAATAAATTTTTCTCCCCCTTTTTGTTCAAAGCAAAGAACTAATAAAGGGTTAAATCAAATATGATACCAAAAAAAATGTGGCAATGAAGTGTATATTGATACCAATTGAAAATCAACAAATCAATTGAAATAAAAACGAGAACATATACCAATTGAAAACACAAATAAAATGAAAATCTTGATACCAATTAGTAAGTAAACAAATAACCTACCAATTGTAAACAAACAAACTAGATACCAATTTTGGAATTAAACAATACTAATTATGAATTTCCTTAAAAACAAATCTTGATATCAAATGAAACTATTATTCTTTAAAACACAAGATACCAAGTGAAATTATTTCTTTGCCAATTGAAATCCTTATTTTCTATCATAAAGCAAGGGAGTGGGAAACAAGAACAATGGTAAACCAAATACCAATTGAAATATAAAATATGAGTTTTCTCCCCCTTTATGAAATACCAAAAGAAAATATGCATAGGCTTGAAATAAGATACCAATTGAAAATTAAATCAATTGAAACATGATATTCATTAAAAATTCAAGCTTAGCAATCTTAAAATTGTGATAAAGCTTGTATATGAATACAAAATGAAAAACTCAAGTTTAACATAGCCAAAATTTGTGCTTTAAGATATAGGGATATAATAAGCACAAAATAAATCATCTATATATGTATATAAAAAAAAATAGCTACCAATTGAAATTGATACTATATGACGTGCAAGCATACATATATAAAACAAAATATATATGAGTATACAAAAGGATGTCAAGATTGATACCAAATTGAAAGAATTCAATGATACCAATTGAAACAACAATAAATACAAGTGTATATCTCATATCAATTACCACCCAATCATGGTTCAAGATAAAAAGGATTTTCATTATAAAGCATACATGAACATGATCTCCCTTCCAACCGCCCATTGATGGTAGGGGTTTTCAAAAATTGATTTAAACAATATAGTATGTTTGAAAAACTCTACCAATTTGAAGAATACCAACTAGTTTATGAAAATTTGAGAACTAGTAGAAATTCTTCAAGATAAAACAAAAAGGATTATTCATGAAACATGAAAATCACAAGATCACTAAACACTCAAAATCTATATGGCACCAATAGTACTCATGAAAATGAAATCATGAGAAAACATCAAAATAAGGTGAGTGTACAAGTGTTGTGAGAAACATATCATCATGAAAATGGACAATCAAGCTCAATTGAAATTCCTTTAAAATATAAACATATGAAAACTAAATTTTCATTACTAAAGGAAATCTCCTAAAACATGAAAATCTAAACTCTTCATTAAAAGTCAATTTATACTTCAAGGTATATGTATGTTTAGACAAAGCAAAAGTATACATACATATCCCTAAACACAATTGAGTCCAAAATATAGATTTGCATGAAAGGCAAATGACTCAAGGGGCATACATGTATATCTTAAGATTTGGCAAAATAGACATATACATGAAGTGAAAACACTTTATCATAGAAATCACATGATCATAAATCATATCAAAAATGAGGAATACATGTATGAATGCATGAATCATCAAAACTAGACTATACTAGCACATCTAATGAGTACAAATAGGCATCCAAGCACAAACATATATAAAGGTTTATTTGTGGCCCATTCTATGTACAAGTATAACTCCTAGTTTTCATGAAAACTAACATCTAAGCATATATTCAAATCATAAAGCATAAACAAGTCATAAATCAACAATTATTCTAAAAATGATCCTTATGTAAATTTATATGCTATAAGAATCAAAATATACATAATATCAAAACAATTGTGAAAATACAAAATATGGAATCATGTAAACAATGGTGATTACAAATTCCAATACATGTATAGCAATGAACATACTAATCAACACGTGAATCATTAAAACACAAAATCATATGATCATTGTGCATATGCATGTACATTAGATCTAAAGCATACATGTTAGTTTAAACAAGGTGAGACACTAAATATAGATCCATATGAAACATGGGTGCTCAAGGAACTAAACATGTATAACATTAATCTAATAAGCATGGCATAGGCATAATGAATAACAAAACATGACATGCTATAAATAGATGAACATTAAAAGCATGCAAATAAAAATGGGAGTTAGAGAATGATACCAAAACGATGAAGGTGCATCTCTAGTTCTCCAAAACACGGTGGTCCTTCCACCAAATCTCCTTGAGAGTGAAGCATCCAAATGGTTCTCTTTTAAGCTTAGAATGCATCCACCTCAAGGCACCAATGCCCTCAAGTGATGCGAGAGCTCCCACCTACATCAAAAGTCAAAGAGGTGGTTTTTGGTACCCATTTTCTAGTGGGTCCACGGGGGTTAGTTTCTTTTCTCACCCAAACAAAATTAGTTGCTAAATTTTCATGATAAATGCGATCATAACAAAATCTAGCAAGGTGGCCTTTTCGACCACAATGTGTACATGTGTACACGTGAGCATACATATGATGATGATGATCATGAGAAGCATGTGTATGCCTAGATGGGTGTGCATGCAAGGTTGGAACTTGTTTCTTGCGAATCAAGGTTTCCAAACGTGTGTGATTCATGGCACAATGGCTCAAAGTGGAGCCCAAACAATCAACACTTTTATTCAAATTATTTATATCATTTTCTATGCTAGAAGATAAAGTGGAGCATGCAATAGAAGTGCTTGAGATAGAAGCAATGCTAGCATGGAAAACATGCAAATCAATATCATTTTGCAAAGATTCATTTTTAGAAAAACCAAATTCAATTCTTTAGTAATAGAATCAATATTATTTTTCAAAGTAAGGTTTTCTTTGAAAACACAATCCAATCTTGAGGATAAAATCTCATTGTGTTCCAAAATATCATCACAATCATTTTTGCCTTTTAAAACTTCAATTTCTTTTAAAGCAATGTCTAGTTGAGATCTTAGTGAGTCACATTCACTAGAAATCTCTTCCTTCTCTTGCAAAACGGTTTCAAAAGTAGAGCATAAATCCTTCATTTCTTTTTGTAAATCAAAATGTTTTTTCTTTTAATGAGTTATGTTTTTCCAAGAATTTTTCAAGCTTAGAAGCAAGTTCAACATTTAAATTTTGAACCTCAAAACATCCATGGCAATAAGAGCTAGAGCTATCATGTATTTGAGAGTCCGATTGTACCTCATGGGAGTCATTCCCATATGCCATAAAACAAGGCTCTTCGGATACATCTCTCATAGATCTCCTCATAATGTTAATGATCCTTGGAAGCTCCGGAGATGTCAAGACGCTCCAAACTGCAAAAGCCGAATCAAAACTATCAAAAACAAGTAAAAGATTATTATCAAAAGATGCTCTAAGTGTTTTAAGTGCAAGTGCATTGGCCTTCTTATGCTTGCTACTATTAGGGAGGGTTTCTATAGTGATGGCTTGATAAACTAAATGACCTAGAGTTTTTAAATGCCTAGTCATGTCCACCTTCCAAGCATCAAGTCTAAAATGGTCAAACATAGGAGGGCTAGCCATGAGTGCAAACTAATATGTGTGCAAATGATAATGTAAATGAAGATTAGCAAACCAAGATCTTAACTCCTAGGTGGTTAAACCTAAATATCAGGAGCGCTAGCTCTGATACCAATTGAAAAGTCACCTAGAGGGGGGGTGAATAGGTGACAATGCTAATCTAGTGATCTTAATGCGGAAATTAAAAACTTAATGCAAATTACACTCAAGTGCTATCAACAAGTGATGCACACACAACCAAGCCAAGCAATATGAATGAGCAATGTAAATAAATGCAAGGCACAAAGTAAAGAGAGAGTAGAGAGAGAGCCAATGGATCAGGCGCAAACACAAGGATATGTTATCGAGGTTCGAGCACCCAGCTCTACATCCCCGCCTTCGACACACGAAGGATTTCCACTAGCTCGTCCACCTAGGACCCTTTACAAAGAGTACCCAACTCCTCTCTTTACAACCTCCTCCTTGAGGCACAAATCCAAGCCAACAATCACAACCTCCTTCTTGAGGCAAACTCCAACAATCACAATCTCCCAATCACCAACCAATACAAGGATCACCTCTCAACTAGAGGGATACAACCCAAAGCACAAAGCTAAGAAAAGATTGGGTTACAACTTGGTGGTCACAACAACAACCACAAACAACTTCTTCTTCCCACACAAATATCCTATAGATATAGATAGTAGATTTTTGCTCAAGTGTGGAGAAAATCAAAGGAATGGAAATCAGAAATCACAAAGAAAAATCCTTGGGAAAAACTGAAACAAAGATAGAGAAGTTCAATCAAAATCCTTTCCAAAAACCCTTTCTTTGATTTTCCAAACCCTAACAAAAACACCAAATGTATTGTTCAATTTGAATCCAAAAACCTATTTTGATTGCAGCAAAAACACCTGAGAGAGTGGAAAAATTCGTATAAAAATTCTTAGAGAAAAACTCTTGCAAATGGGGTATTTATAGGCAATTATCAGAAAATAGCCGTTGACAGAAATTTGCCAGAAATAGCCTTCCGGTCGACCGGCCCGGTCGACCGTCCAACGGTCAATTTTTGACCGTTGGCAACTAGCGGTCGACCGGCCCGGTCGACCGAATAATCCTGAGAGCAGACTATTCTGCTCCGGTCGACCGTTCCGGTCGACCGCTGACTGTGCCAGAAACGTGCACAGGTTTGTGCACGTCGTCGGTCGACCGTGACGGTCGACCGGCTACATGCGGTCGACCGATACGGTCGACCGAACTAGCCTGGCAGGCAGCAAATGGGTCAGAAAACTGAGGTAAAAAAAATATTCCAATAAATCCCACAAAATCTCTAAAATTCCACAAAAATAGTTTTATCATTTTATATTGAAATACAAACTTGTGTTAAAAATCCTAACACAAATTTCAAACATATTTGACTATTTTTGTGTCATAGAAATTTGCCAAAAACCAAAAACCGTATTTTCTAAAACCTTGTATTTTGAATAGAAAATACACATTGTCTAAAACTCATCCATGATACAAAAATATGATATTTAAACACTTTGAAGTATATTGTATATGAATAGAAATTCAATATACAAGAAACATATATATATCATGATTTTTGTCATTAAGTCCAAAAATATGTTTTGTTGTAAATACCAAAACATAAAACACATGGAATAGATTATCAAACAAAGTTTGTCTAAACAATTGAAGCATGCATGTATATAGAACAAATCTAATATACATAAACCATGTAAACTTGTTTTGATAAAAATCTATTCATGAAAACCAAGATCGGTTAAACCTAAAACCGAAAATCAAAACATGAAAGGTGTGTGTTGTGAACTTGAGCTTATCATACTATACTAATCTTTACAATTAGGATCTAAACTCAAAACTAAAACTATGGATACCTAAGTCTTCTTGTAGAGCGCAATCTCCAAGCTAGAGCGCAATCTCCAAGACGGCTTGATCCAAAGCTCCTTGATTCACCGAGCAAGTGCTATATATGATCTTTGACGCTCGGGCTCTTGAATCAACATGTGAAAGATGTGTGGAAGCTTTCACCAACCAATATCTTGATTAATGATCTGAAACTTAAACATCACAAGATAAATAGTACACATAACTACATGAGTTAATCATCATCAAAACTAGAGTGGAAGGCCTTTGGGCCAACACATAGCCCATAAGAGTTGATTATTGTCTCTTCCACATTACATCATCAAGACAAAACAAGCATGAAATGATACAGGGAGACTCAAATCCATCGTCATGAGCTATCGGTGGCACTCGCAAAGGCAAGGCTCTTTCGATGCTTGTAGACTCACTTGGAAGACAATTGTACCAAAAGAAGAGTGAAGTAGAAAAGAAGAAGAAGAAGAACACTAAAACAAAGTACATACAAAAAGAAAATACAGATTAGATTTCATAACAATAAAAGAAAGAAAGAAAGAAAACTTATACCGGTGTCACTCTCAGCACAAGCTTCGTTCTCGTTCTTCTATGAAAGTCTGATCTCCTCTGAATTACATAAATTAAAACTAAAAATTACATGAAAAGAAAAACAAAAACCTAAACTAAAAAATAGAAAACTAGACTAAATCCTATCTCTGCATGGTCGTCCCCTGTAGGCTCTGAAAATCCCAGTATTTATAGGCAAAAACTCACCTATAGGAGCGTATGAAGATAGGGGGAGCAAACGCTTCCCCTAACACTTTAACAGAGCCGCAGAAACGTGGCTTTGGCCACGTTTCCGTGGCCAGGGTGTGGCCAGGTGGCCACACCCTGTTGGTGGAATTCCCTGGTTTCGCATTCTGGCTTTATCTTCAGTTGGATTTCTCGTTTAAATCCGGAATTTGATGAAATGGCCTTTGATCCTTGGCTTCAACCGATCGATTCAGGAAGGATTCTTCTTAACCAGTTTTCAGCCGATCTGAACTGACTTGATCTGCCCTGATTTGCTGAGTTTGAATTAATTCTAATTTAATTCAGAATTTGATGGGCTTTTGGGCTCATTTCTGTTCACTCTCCTTTAAGAATGGGCCTACAAATAAATTAAACATTTAATTAGGAGAAAGCAGATTTTATTCTATAATAAGTGGGAGAATATGATAATAAATGTGCAATATTAGTGACCAATCACACCCCTATACCTATCTTTTGCTCATCCTCGAGCAAAACAACTAAACTATACTAAGGATTATTAGACCACTTTCGCAGGTCACTCGATTGCACTGAGCATGTGCAACAAGCCGTTAAACCTCTAGGTTTCCCCTAGAGGACGAGTTTTGTCTCGTGAGGGTTTTCGGTGGATTACACCCGCAAAATCCATAAAGAAAGAGAAACAAAGAGTTAGTATTTTTGAAAAGCATTTTGAAAGAGAAAAATATTTGAAATATAATTATAAGATTTAAGTAATATATAAGTTATAGGAAAACTGAATTTTTCATTCTTAAACTTAGTCTCTATTCAAAAATTTGTTATCAATCAAAGTAAGGAGTCAAATTGTACTTCTCATCTAGTCTATTACTTTACCCTAAGTCATATGCACCTTG
Organism: Agave tequilana; assembly: GCA_038442645.1. Taxonomy (NCBI): domain Eukaryota; kingdom Viridiplantae; phylum Streptophyta; class Magnoliopsida; order Asparagales; family Asparagaceae; genus Agave; species Agave tequilana. Next base: position 44,855 of record JAVJIF010008628.1, read on the forward strand.
TGACCGTGAAAATTTTGACTAAGGGTTCATTAACTCTAACTCTTATGCCTTATTTATTTATATATATAATTTTTTTTTGTGGTATTATTCCTTAGTTCTATTAGGCTTTCTAATCTGCCCATGTAACGAGCTTTTAATCGATGACTCCTAAACCAAACGGTCTTAGGGCACTGGGTGAGAAAATACCCCAAGGACTTAAGGACTCGAGCAAACAAGGCCACGAAACTAAGGATTTTATTATATTAACCCCTTTTAGGCGTGAATACTTATGCTTTATTAGGCACAAATACCCAGCTTAATCAGAGGAGTTTTATATATATTTTTTTCTCAAACTTATCTAATAATCTTTCGCATAAATACTAAGGCTTACTTAGGCCAAAGTACCTAGCTAATCAATAATTAGATTCGTTTATCTTTCATAGATGTTTTTTTTTCTTTTTTTTTTATATATAAGGCATAAGAATCTTTGTTTTTGAACCCTAAGTGTGTAAGTGTATGAAGTATGCATATTTCATTAAGGTAAAGATCAAGACTAAATTACTTTGACAAATTATCTTCCTAACCCTAAAAATCAAACAAATAATCTTATTTTGACCAAATTTAAGAAATCCTAATTTTGATTTTCCTATTCCTTAAAATTGACTTAATTTCTTACAAAAAATATGTCAAAATATTGTTTCTATTTTCAAAAAGTTTTTAAAAGTAAAGGAAAAAAATTTTTAATAAAAAGAAAAAACCTAAGTTATGTTAGACCCTCCTCCACACCTATCTCATGCATTGTCCTCAATATATGAATTAATGCATAGATGCATGAAAAAGAAGAAAGGGAAGGAAAATGTTATCTTAAGGTGGTGGTTCCTGTGGTGGTCTGATTGGTCCACGAAATGCGGCCCAATCGACTTTTCGTGGGGTTCGGAGGAACCCACCAGAAATCTCTCTAACATAACCCATTAAAATGATGTATCCATGAAGGATTTTTATTAAAAATTTAACCCCATCTAATTTTCAAATTCCATAATTAATTTCGGAGTCAAATTTGTCAACCGCCTTGTCCCAAAATGGAGTGTGAAAAGATAGAATGATTGACTTGGACTCAGGAAGTACAGGAACTAATACCGACTCAGGAAGGTGACTTAAGTCAAGTAAAGGCTCAGGAGTCGAGATTGGTTCAAGAAATGGGTCCAAGTCAAGAAGTTGAAACTCAAGTCCACAGTTATTTTCCAACAATGGAATGTGACTTAATATTGGTGATTCAAGTTCAAAAATGATAGTTGTGGGAATCAAAACTGACTCGAAAATATTACTCAAGTCGGGTAACAAAACAGGAGTCAATATTGATTCAGGAATTTGAACTGGATCACAGATTTGAGAATCTAGGTCACATTTCTCATTGAGTTCAATGTCATAAAAATGAGAACTTGCCAATTTGTCAATAGGACTTTCAAAAGTGTAAAATTGGTCAAGTTCAATATTATCATCAAAGATGGGTGATTCAATTTCATGATGAATTGGCACAGGATCCAATGTTGACTCAGGAAAAAGGTTGAAATCAGGTGAAAATACCGGAGTCATAATTGAATCAGGAAGTAGAATTGAATCACTAAGTTGAGGTTCATGATCATATTCATTCTCAAGTTCTATTTCAGAAAAGGAATAACTTGCCAAACAGTCAATATCATTTTCAAAATTGGAGTTTGGGCAAGTTTAAATGATTGTTCTAAAATGGAACCTTGATTTCCAAAACAACATGACTCTTCGGCTCTAATAGAATGGTTAGTGACATCAGAACTAGTCAAACGGTGGGAACGTAGAGATTGGACCATCATATCTATGTCACGATTACGAGCGTTTTGAGCCTGAGTCATGGCTTCAAGCATCTTTTCATAGTTGATTGGTTTATCATTTTGTTGAAAAGATGAAGTGTTGTCTTGGAATTGGTGGTGAAATTGTGAGTCCATCAGATTTTGTGATTTTTGTTTGGACTCACGCATACTCATTTCCAAAATTGATGGTTTTCTATTTTGGACTGGTGGAACTGAGTATGAACCTTGGAAATATTGTGGATTAGGTGGATAAGGAGGACAAGTTGGTTGAAAATTGGACTCGGGGGAGGTGAATCCCCATTGACTCTGTGAAGAGTTAAAATTATCATGGAAATTATGGTTATAAGATTGGTGACATGGGTTATATTGATTTGGATAAGACCAATCCGGCACACTAGGTTGGTTAAAGTTGTGATATGTCGGGTTGGTAATATCCGAAAAAGAGGTCGGTGTGTATTATGGATTACTATTAAAATTAGAAAAATTGTTATTATAAGCCATATCACACAATAAAATACAAACAAAGAAGAAAAAAACAAACAAATAAGCAAACAAATAAAAAGAAAAAATTCTAAACTAAGTTAGGGTAGACCTATGACCTAGACGACTCCTAACTGGTTAGACTGTCCACGGGAGGTATAATGCAGACTTTGACCATAAGCTAATCAGCCAGGTCAGGGCAAGATTGGTGGGAGGTTATCCATCAAAGACGTTCCTTAATTAAATAACCACCAATCTTCGGGCTTTCAGCCCTTAATCCCTTTCCTAGGCACTGATTTGGCAGGAGTCAAATTCAAACAAATTTCCCCCTGAGGATAATCTCCTAATTGAGTCCGAGATGTCCCTAGGGCCAACATCTACTCATTTTTAGTTAGGCTCGGGTTAGTGAGTGCTTGGAATCTGATTTTTGGGCCAAGGAAGGGTGATTAAATCCCCACCTTATCTTGTTATGGGGTGGTGCCCTTAAGATCAGTTTGTGCAAGTGTACAAGATATGCAAACAAGATTCACTCAAAGCGATGTAAATCAACCAAGAGATGAGTCCTATTCTAAATGCAATGTGAACGTACCTTGCTCCAGCACTCTTCAACAGTAAAGTAAATGAATTGAAAAGACACGTGCCTAAAATGCAAACGTCTAATCAATTTTTTTAAACTTTTCAACAAGTATTTTACTGTTGGTTTATTAGCAGGTTCCTGATGATAGCATACAAAAAATAAAGTTTGCAGAAACTCTAATTTTGCAAAGCAAGCAGCCCTACAAAAAAAACAGTCTGTAGTGAACTCTTCCTTGCCGTGGAACCGCGGCCAGGGCCGAGCAAACGCGGCAATTCAGAGGGTACTTGGTCTCTGCTTTCTAGAGCAGAGGCCCAAGGCCACTTATATGTTACTGCAAGTCTTCTTTCCTGTTTTCTTTGACTTGTAACCTACAACAGAGAAGAAAATTTCGTTTTAGTAAAACCGTTACCCTCCCCGGCAACGGCGCAAAAATTTTGATTGAGCTCGAACCTGCACACAAAATACAGAATTTTAGATTTAGAAATAGAGATGTGCAAGTGCTTAATTCTACCGCAATAGCAAGTGGCTATGCGGGTCGTGATCCACAAGGAGGGTTAGCGATAGAAGCGATTAAGGTTTGTATTGAAATCTTTGTGAAGAAAAACGAAGGTTCTTCTTTGTTTTAAGAAATGAAAATGAAAAAGAGTTATGTTAAAGTTAAAAAGAAAGTGATAGATGGAGAAGGTGGAGAAAAATGGAGAATGATTATTTACAAAGAAATGGAAAAGGAGTGATGAAAGAAATCGTGTTGGTGATCTAAACTAAGAAAAAAAGAAAAGAAAGAATAACTAAAAATAATTACTTACTTTCTTTTGACCAAAAGCTTACCTTGAATCTTTGGCGACGATGTTACCTTGAAGTAGAGGCAATCAGCGCATAGCCCATAAGAGTTGATTATTGTCTCTTCCACATTACATCATCAAGACAAAACAAGCATGAAATGATACAGAGAGACTCAAATCCATCGTCATGAGCTATCGGTGGCACTCGCAAAGGCAAGGCTCTTTCGATGCTTGCCAAAAGAAGAGTGAAGTAGAAAAGAAGAAGAAGAACACTAAAATGAAGTACATACAAAAAGAAAATACAGATTCGATTTCATAACAATAAAAGAAAAGAAAGAAACCTTACACCGGTGTCACTCTCAGCACAAGCTTCGTTCTCGTTCTTCTATGAAAGTCTGATCTCTTCTGAATTACATAAATTCAAACTAAAAATTACATGAAAAGAAAAACAAAAACCTAAACTATAAAATGGAAAACTAGAATAAATCCTATCTCTGCATGGTTGTCCCCTGTAGGCTCTGAAAATCCCAGTATTTATAGGCAAAAATCCACCTATAGGAGCGTATGAAGATAGGGGGAGCAAACGCTCCCCCTAACACTTTAACAGAGCCACGGAAACGTGGCTTTGGCCGCGTTTCCGCGGCCAGGGTATGGCCACCTAGCCACACCCTGTTGGTGGAATTCCCTGGTTTCGCATTCTGGCTTTATCTTCAGTTGGATTTCTCGTTTAAGTCCGGGAATTTGATGAAATGGCCTTTGATCCTTGGCTTCAACCGATCGACTCAGGGAGGATTCTTCTCAACCAGTTTTCAACCGATCTGAACTGACCTGATCTGCCCTGATTTGCTGAGTTCGAATTAATTCTGATTTAATTCAGAATTTGATGGGCTTTTGGGCTCATTTCTCTTCACTCTCCTTTAGGAATGGGCCTGCAAATAAATTAAACATTTAATTAGGAGAAAGCAGATTTTATTCTATAATAAGTGGGAGAATATGATAATAAATGTGTAATATTAGTGACCAATCATCCGCTCAGGGGAGCGGACTTAGCATTGGAAACCAGCGCTCTCTGGTGGGCGAAGCCAGTAAGGCTTCGCATCCTCATCATCCCAATTCCGCCTCGTGGCTAAGGGGACTTTGAGCACTCCATATTGAAGCTACATGAGAAACGCTTCCAACACTTAAGGGCGCTTTGCCCTTGTCTTCACGTGAGAGCTGAGGTTGAGCTTCAACTTCACCTAAAACCTTGTGCAGAGGAGCTCTTGGCTTCGCCCTCCAAATTCGCTTACTCTTAGCAGTTTTAGGTTCGCGTGGAACTTGTTTGGCTTTGCCCAGTCCACCATGTTGACATGATGTCAACTGGGCTTCAGTTGAGGCTGAAGGAATTTGGAGCGAGGCTCAGTTAACCGGGCACGCGGCTGGCATAGGCTTGGACACGGTCTCAGTCAGAGCTACTTTCTGATATGTAGGCAATGGAGTTTTGGCTACGGAGACCCTCCTGTGCTTCCGTGCTTGGAGTGTTGGATCACCCCCAGAGAAGAGTTCCTCGAACTTCTCTTGGTCAAAGTGGATGACCAAATTTTCGACGGTGATAGGTTCAGCACTCTGACCGTTGCATTGTGACATCATCTCCTTATTGCAGAAGAAGACAATACTCCCCAGCAGAGTCGTCATCTCATTTTCCATTGATTTTAAAAAAGAGAAAAACTTACAAAAGAGAATTGAGGAGCAAAATTACAAGTAATTCTTTAAAGAAAGAAACAGAAAATTACAAGTAGATCTCCTCTGAGATTTGGGAAAGTATGCTGGTAGGAATCTGATCAGCGCACGATCACTTTATCCCGTTGACGATGCAATCAGTCGGGTGTTTAAGCCTTCTTGAGAGAATTTCCTTCTCTCTTGGTTATGGAAATCTTCGAAGATAGAAGGCGTGTTGGGACCCTGGATGAAAGTGTTGAGTCTCTGTGGTTTTGGAAGCTTAAAACCAACAGAACACTTTTGCTATCGGTCTCCTAGATCTCTCCAAATTTTCTAGCACTTTTTCTCTCTTACAAAGGGTTATTTATAGCAAAAATAGGTGTAACTACGCCTTGAATTTAGCAAGACTAAATCAGTCTGTTAGCTTCATGCGAGGCTAAAAATAGCCTTACCACGAGGCTAAATGCGAGCTTCAGGCGAAGCTTGGAGGTTCGCGCGAACTACAAATAGCCATTCGCGGCTTAATTGTCTCCACTTAATGTGGGACGAAGTGGGCGGGTGTAACCGCCCACTTAAAGTGGCATTAACCCTACTAAAGTAGTGGGGTTCACCCATTAATCCCTTGTGGGTTTTTTGAAACGGTCAACTTATGACCTGGTAAAGCTCGCGGCAGAGCTAAGTAAAAGTTTCATGCGAAGCTTATCTTAAAAAGCTTCAGGCGAAGCTATATTCATGGCTTCAAGCAAAGATAGAAGTTAGCCCATTTGATAAGCTAGGTGAAGTTTCATGCGAAGCTAGAAAATTAGCTCAGAGCAGAGCTGGACCACACTTCCAGCGAAGTTGGTGAGAAAGCTTCTAGCGAAGCTAAGGTTAGCCTTCAGCGGGGCTGATTGAAGCTCCGTGCGAAGCTAGTGGCTTTGGCCTTTTAATAGCGTTAAAAGCGAAGTTAGCTCTCTTTTGGGCTCACGCGAGGCTAGGTGTTTGATCAGACCTATCTTCATAGGCCTGCTTTGGCCTCTGAAGTGGGCATAAACCTAGTCATCAGCTCGTCTATGACTCTGACTTTTGTAAATATCGCTGAATGTAGACATTGTTCAGACTGGTTGAAGTGCTGCCCAGGGACTCATCTTTTTGGAGTGTCAACAAAGCTGTCTCCAAATTTTCAAGTTTTCTTTAAATCACTTCTCTACTGTCCATTCTTTTTTGAACTTAAAAAACACCAACACCAATCTTTGTTTTTAAAACATAACATCAAAACGCTTTCATTGCATTCCTCCTTATGGATATGACCCGTTAGCCCTAAGCTACACGGTAATTCTCACTACTTTTCTTGCAATCATTCCCCTGCAAAGTTACCTAATCATTACTTGCTAAGTTAACTTTTACCTCTGGCAATTAAGACTCTTCTCTTTAAGTATGTCTGATTTTCCAACAAAATTGACATGATTCAAAAGCAAAACAAGTTACAAACAGGACGTTCGCGTTCAAGTGACGTCCTCGTCTAGAAGCTTCGAGCGCGATCTTTTTGTTTCAAGTATAGCTGCCAGAGTCATGTCTCAACATCAAGTGAGAGTCGTGTTTCAGCACCAGATAAGAGTCACAACCTAATAACAATTAGGTTCGCGTCTTTATTGAAGTTCACATTTAAAGAAGAGAAGCACAACAATCGCATCATCATCAACGAGAGTTGTGTTCTCTCTCCGAAAGAGAAGAGTATGTCTCTACTTCTGCAGTCAATTCAACAGTAAACTAACAAAGGCAATAGATAACTCCACTGAATCAACAGTACACCAACCACGAAGCCAGAGGTCAGATAAGTTCTAGACCGCGTTTCTAGACACTTATAATAATCTTTCCTTGATGCAAGCAGTTCAACAGTACACTCACAAAGACCAGACTCTAGACAGATCAAGCCTAGGCACTTCAAACGATTATCTGTCCAATCACAAAGGCCCAAGTCAAGATGAAGTCATGAACATAGACCTCACACCGACCCGCGTTCTGTTGTAACTAATTCTCCATTACTGGGTTAATCCCTATTATGAAGGATTTTTAGGGGATAATTCTACCCCTGGGAACATCTATAAATAGCTATGAAAGCTATGAAGAAAGGGTTCAGTTGGTTGAGTGAATTTAAAAAGCTTTTTGGAGAGAAGTTCAGCTAAGTTCAATGATCGGTCACATATATTGCATATATATTGTCACATTACCATGTTTATTATATAATAAATCTTATTAATAAGTCTTATTTTTCTTTATAAAATGCAGGTCCATTGCTAAAGGAAAGGAAAGAGAAATGAACCCAAAAGTCCAACAAAATTCTGATTTAATTCAGAATTAATTAGAAATCAGAAAATCAAGGCAGATCATGGCAAATCAGAGAAGTTGAAAATCGGTTAAAACAAATCTTCCCAAATCAATTGGTTAGAGCCTAAGATCAAAGGCAATTTCATTAAATCCAGGAGTTGAAACGGGAAAACTAGTAAGAGATAAAGGAAAATCACTAAATCAAGAATCACCACCCCCAGGTTTGGCCACCAGGCCACACCCAGACCGCGAAAATGCAGCCAAAGCCGTGTTTTCGCGACTTTGTTGAGGTGGTTGGGGGAGTGTTTTCTCCCCCTATCTTCATACGCTCTCCCCCGTTTGGTTTTTCCCTATAAATACTGTATTTTTCAGAGAAAATGTGACCGGAAATTAGTTTAAGTTTTTTTCTTTGTTTTTAGGATTTGGATTCTATGTTAGAGAGTATTGAGAAGTTGTATCTCTGTTTTTAATTCATAGTTCAGTTCAGATACAAGTGAGAGAGAGGAAAAGAGTGATTGTATTCTGAAGTTGAAGTGACATCAATAAAGGTTCAAGGCTTCTCTTCTTTTCCAATTCACGGGTATGTGTTATTTCCTTTATATGTCTTGTTTAACTTTAGCCATGAGTAGCAAATTCATTTTTCTGGGCTCACTATCACCTATCTCTTCGATCCCTCTTATTTTGAAATGGTTTTGATATAAAGAACCCAACGGAATAATATGAATGCCTTAAACTAAGCCTTTCTTCTTTGAAAGTGTTCTTGAAGGCACATGAGGATGGGTTTGGATTTCTAAACTTCTACTTTTTAAAACATCACTTGAACTTGTTTTTATTTCATATTTGAAAGATAACTTGATGATTTAACATTCAGTTCAAGAGAATTTCTTAAGAAAAAGAGTTAAACTTTTCCAAACAATATTATTTGCCTTGCTTAACACTTTCAAAACTCAAGCTTAAGTTTTTGCCTATGATCAAGTTGAGACTCTGAGAATTTCAAGAGAAGAACATATCGTTGAGTAGTAAGATAGTGAGCCCAAATCTTTTTCATATATTAAAAACAACAAATCAACCTTCAAGCCTTTTAAAGATCATCTTTTCCAAAGCCTTCTCCAAGGTTTCAATTTTTCTTATAATCACTTCCTTACTCTCCATTCTCTTTTTCAGCATAGAAAAAAATACCGATACCATTCTTTGCTTTTTAACAAAAACATCAAAAAGCTTTCAACGCATTCCTCCTCTTGGACACGACTCGTTAGCCCAAAGCTAGACGATAATTCTCATTGTTCACACTTTCAATCAAATTTTTGGCGCCGTTACCGGGGAGGGAACGGTTTAATTATTTTCTAATAAGTTTCTTGTTTCAGGGCCATCAAGGAATCAGATTTAGCACTCAAGCCTTGCAGGTGAAGACTTGCTATTCTGTGCCCCTACTCTAGAAAGTAGGAAACCGAATTTCAAGAAATTTCAGCACAAAAGTTTGAAATTTTTGGACTACTAAAAATTCTTTTTTCCAGGACATATCACTTTGCAAAAATATTATTTTTTGTGTATTATTTCTGCTATATCTGATATTCACTCCCTGTTTTTAATCCAACAGTAATTTGATTGATTGCCAATTACTTAAAAAACATTTAGACTTGCATTCTAGGCATTTGTCTAATTACGTTTCTTTTACAATTACTTTTGAAGATAGCTGGAGACAAGGTACGTATGCATAGCATATAGTTTAGGAAACATTCATGGGTGATATTTGCTTGTGAATGTTACTTTTTTATATCTTGTACACTTTGCAAAATCAATCTTAAGGGCAAAACCAAAAACAAGATAAGGTGGGGAAGTCATTACGCTTCCTTAGCCCATAAACCATCTCAAAGCACGCATAGCCTAAGCCTAATTTAAAATCTGATAGACGTTGGCCTTAGGGACATCTCAAACTCATTAGGAGATTATCTTAAGGGGAAGGTGTTAGAATTTGACTCATGCCAAATTAGTATTTAAGGACAGGGATTGAAGGGTAAAACCCCGAAGGCTGGTAGTTTGGCTTAATTAGGCCCGTCGCTTTTGCGGATACCTCTCACCAATCTTGCCCTGACCTAGCTGATTAGCTTGTGGTCAAAGTCTACATTATACCTCCTGTAGACAATCAATCAGTTAGGAGTTGTCTAGGTCAAGATTACCTTAGACTAAGCTTGGTTGTTTCTTCTTCTTGACTATTGGTGAACTTGTTTGTGATCATGTTTGTGTATGTAAGTATGGTCAAGAGACCCTAATTCATCTAGGTTAATGAAAAACACATCACCACCCAAGTTTGAACCAAAATCAGATTTGGTTATGGCTCAACCGACGTCTTTGCAGGATATGTTCTATCCCATTAGAACTACACTTCCATCTTGCATCCAACTTCTATCGGTTGTTGAACATAATTTTAAGCTCAAGCCTCTGTTCATCAACACACTCCCCAAGTTTCATGGCTTAGAGTCCGAAGATGCTTATTTCTTCATAAGAGAGTTTGAGGAACTATGCTTAATGATGAAAATCCCACACCTTGTAGATGATGCTATTAGGTTGAGATTTGTCCCATTTGCTCTAAGGACTTAGCCAAAAAATGACTTTACAATTTAGTGGCCAGCTCTATCACATCCTGGGATGGTTTCATCAAGGTCTTCTTGAAGAAATTCTATCCAATTCATAAGACCGCTCCCATTAGGAAGAACATAATGCAGTTCAAGTAAGAACCTAGTGAACCATTTTGAAGGTACTTTGAACGCTTCAAAGACCTCCATGTCCAATGTCCTCATCATGGAATAGAGAAATGGCGACAATGCCAAATTCTTTATGACAGTTTAGACTACTCTACCAAGACCCTCTTAGAATCTATGTGCCAAGGGGGATTCTTGCAGAAGGATCAGAATGAAGGATGAGATTTATATGAGGATCTAGCTGAAAAGACCCTCCAATGGGAACCAACTAGTGAAAACTCTAGGAATTCAAACTCCATCTCTTCAAAAGGAGGTCTCCATTTATTGAATCCTCTATAGCTAACGAGGCTAGAATTGCAAACCTAGCGAGAAGACTGAAAGTTTTAGAAACTATGGAACCAAGTCCAGTCAATCAAGTCAGTCCAAGCCATTTTCCAACTCCAGGCTGTACTTACTGTCAAGCCATGAATCATGTGTTTGACGAGTGTCCTGTGTTTCAAGCTCAGCAACAATATCCTGAACTGATGAATGCGGCTTTTCAAGGCCGAACAATAATCCTTACGCACAAACGTACAATCCTGGCTGGAGAAATCACCCGAATTTCTCATGGAGCAAAAACAACAATGACCACTCACGGTCAAACCATGCAAGCAACTTCCATCATTCCAATAATTCTTCCAATCATCAACCCAACTTTTCTAATTACCATCACAATTCTCCCAACCATCCGCCCAAATTTTCAAATTATCAACAAAACTTTTCTAACCAAGCTCCACAACCCTCCTTCTAGAATCCTCATCTTGAAAAGAAAACGACGACTTTGAGAGAAATATGGAAAGGTACATGAAGAACTAAGATTCCCTCATGCAAACAATACAGAGGTTAGAGGTTCAAATGAGCCAATTAACCAATCCACAGAATAAAAGGCAAAAGGGTACCTTGCCCAATCAGCTAGTAATGAATCCTAAGAATTCTCAACAAGCTTATTTGGCTGAGGATCAGTCATTGAATCAATGTAATGATGTTCATACATTGAGGTCAGGAAAGAAAATTGATAATCAAGTGTCAACACCATCAAATTCCATTCAGCACAATCACACTCAAGCATCTACCTCATCTAGTCCAATCCTTTCAAATCTGACGAATCTGAAACAAATAAGTCAACCAGTCAGGTGCACCAGCCTATAGTATCATTTCCTAATAGGCTAAAAAATAACAAGCAAAAACCACACATAGATAAGATAATTGAGGTCTTCAATCAAGTGAAGATAAATGTGCTACTTCTTGATGCCATCCAACAAGTCCCATCTTATGCAAAATTTCTTAAGGACATGTGCACCAAGAAGAGAAAGACTAATGTACCCAAGAAAATCTTTTTAGCCACTAACATTAGTGAGCTACTGTCGGGTCTGATCCCTGTCAAATGCAAGGATTTGGGTTATCCCACCATTGCCTGCACTATAGGACAAGTCGAGATTGGTTGTGCACTTCTTGACTTGGGGGTAAGTATCAACTTGCTTCCATTCTCAGTTTATCAACAACTCGGGTTGGGCGATCTTAGTCCAACTCGAGTAACAATCCATCTGATTGACCGTTCAGTGAAAGTGCCCAAGGGGGAAATTTATGATGTCTTTATCTGGGTCGGGGAGTTTAACTACTCCGTTGATTTCATAGTTCTAGAGACACAACCTGTATCCAGTCCTAGGGCTCAAACTCTTGTTATTCTAGGGCAACCATTCCTTGCTACTGCCAATGACATTATCAATTGTAAGAATATGTCCATCAAGTTAACTTTTAAGGACATGTCAATGTCTTCAACCTAGGAATGCAACCCCGTGATGTTAAGGATCAAAAATTTGAAGTCAATCTCATTGAGAACTTGACAAGTGAACACAGGGAAGAATTGAAATTAGAAACTGAGTGTGACTTCGAGTTAGAGTCTGATGACTTTAACCTTGATCAGGTTGTCGAGTCTGCTGTGAATTGGGCCTTGAACCCTATTTCACCAAATGTGGAGCCAATAAATTTGACTCATCCTTCCAGTAAGCCTCCCCCTTCCGTAGAGTTAAAAGCCTTACTTATGCATCTCAAGTACGTCTATCTAGGCGAACAGGAGACCTTTCCTGTCATTATTGCGTCCCATTTAAATGACGGGAAAGAAGAAGATCTTAAAGCAATTCTGAGAAAATATAGGGAAGCCATTGGTTGGACTATAACCGATATAAAGGGATTGAGTCTAACCATAATTCAACATCGCATTCATCTCAATGAAGACGCAACACCAAAAAGAGACCCGCAGCATAGGTTAAACCCTATTATTCAAGAGGTTGTTCATGCTGAAATTATGAAACTCTTAGACAATTAGATAATCTATCCCATTTCTGATAGCCAGTGGGTCAGTTCTGTCCACGCGGTTCCAAAGAAATTCGGTTTTATCATAGTGAAAAATGAGAACAAAGAGTTGGTCCAAACTCGACTTCCCACGAAAATTCGAGTTTGCATTGACTATAGGAAGCTTAATGCAGCAACTCGCAAGGACCATTTCCCACTTCCCTTCATTGATCAAATGCTTGAACGTTTGGCGGGCCATGAGTATTACTGTTTCTTGGACAGTTACTCGGGGTATAATCAGATTCCTATTGCTCCTGAGGACCAAGAAAAAACTACGTTCACATGTCCATTTGGGACATTTGCTAATCATCGATTGCCTCTAGGCTTGTGCAATATCCCAGCAACGTTTCAACGTTACATGTTCAGTCTTTTTTCTGTATCGTAGAATGATTCTTAGAAATCTTCATGGATGATTTCTCCATCTACGGAGATTAATTCACTCAATGTCTCCACCATTTAGAACTTGTCCTCCAATATTGTGCTGAGAAAAATCTGACATTAAACTTGGAGAAATGCCACTTCATGTTAAGACATGGAATTGTCTTGGGTCATGAAATCTCAAGAAAGAAATTGAAGTGGACAGAGCCAAGATTAATGGTTATTGCTAAGCTTCCCATGCCCAAATGCGTGAAGGATATTCGATCCTTCTTAGGACACGCCAGTTTCTACCGAAGATTTATCAAGGATTTTAGCAAGATTGCTAGACCATTGACTAATATGTTAGCTAAGGTTGTATCCTTGACTTTCGATGATGAATGTATAAATTCTTGGGAGAAGCTTAAGAAAGAGCTAATATCTGCACCAATAATATCTGCACCAGATTGGTCTAAGCCGTTCAAAACCATGTGCGACGCTTCCGATTTTACAATAGGCGCTGTCCAGTATAGCGCATTGAGCAACATGTGATTTACTACTCTAGCAGGACTCTCAACAATGCTCAAATGAACTACACTACTACTGAGAAGTAATTCTTGGCAATAGTGTTTGCCTTAGAGAAATTTCGTTCCTACCTACTAGGGTCTAAAATCACAATTTTCACCGATCATTCTGTGCTTAGGTACCTCATGATGAAGAAGAATGCCAAAGCCTGACTCATTGGTTAGATCCTCCTTCTTCAATAATTTGATCTCGAGATTAGAGATAAGATAGGCGTAGAAAATGTCATTGCTAACCATCTCTCCCGTACCCTAAACTCTCCATGCAACGAATTGCCCACAAATGAGAACTTTCTTGATGAAAATATCTTAGTTGTATTTAGGGAACCTTAGTTTGCTGATATAGTGAATTACTTAGTCACAAACCAAACTCCATCTCATTGGTCTAAAAATAATATATACCGGTTCTTATCTCAAGTCTGGTATTTCTTTTGGGAGGAACCATATCTTTTTAAGTATTATTCTGACCAAATTATTAGGAGATGCATTCCTGATGAAGAGATTAAGAGTGTTTTATCCTTCTGTCACGAACTTGTATGCGGTGGACACTTTCGTCCCCGCAAGAGTGCTGAAAAGGTGCTGCAAAGTGGGCTCTATTGGCCCACTTTGTTCAAAGATGCTTATGAATTTTGCAAGACGTGCCCTAGATGCCAGATGGTAGGAAGGATCTCAAAACGAGATATGATGCCCCTCAACCCAATTCTTGAAATAGAACCCTTTGATGTTTGAGGCATCGACTTTATGGGTCCATTTCCTAATTCATTTGGAAACCAATACATATCGGTTGCTGTGGACTATGTGTCCAACTGGGTAGAAGTCATTCTTAGTAGAACTAATGATAACAAAGTTGTCATAAATTTTTTAAAAGAGAACATTTTCTCACACTCCAGAACCCCTCGTGCTATCATCAATGATAATGGTACTCAATTTTGTAATAGATCCTCTGAAGCTCTTATGCGAAAGTATGCCATAACTCACAAGTTATCCACACCTTATCTTCCTTAACAAGCGGGCAGGTTAAGATTTTCAATAGATAAATCAAGATTATTTTTGAGAAGACCGTGAACCAAAATCGGAAAGATTGGTCCACCAAACTTGTAAATGTCCTATGGGCTTACAGGACCGCTTTCAAGACGATTCTAGGGATGTCTCCTTATAGGTTAGTCTTTTGGAAGGCTTTCAAGAGAAACGAGCCCAAAAGCCCATCAAAATTCTGATTTAATTCAGAATTAATTCAAAATCAAAAAATCAGGGCAGATCATGGCAAATCAGAGAAGCTGAAAATCGGTTAAAACAAATCTTTCCAAATCAATTGGTTAAAGCCAAAGATCAAAGGCAGTTTTGTCAAATTCAGGAGCTGAAACGGGAAACCAGCAAGAGATAAAGGGAAATCAGTAAACCAGGGATCACCACCCCCCGAGTGTGGCCACCTGGCCACACCCAGGCCGCGAAAATATGGCCAAAGCCGCATTTCTGCGGCTTTGTTGAGGTGGTTGGGAGAGCGTTTGCTCCCCTATCTTCGTACGCTCTTCCTATTTGATTTTTCCCTATAAGTACTGTATTTATCAGAGAAGAAGTAACAGAAAATTAGTTTAAGTTTTTATTTTTATTTTTAGGATTTAGGTTATATGTTAGATAGTATTGAGAAGTTGTATCTCTATTTTTAATTCATAGTTTAGTCAAGATACAAGTGAGAGAGAGGAAATGAGTGATTGTAATCTGAAGTTGAAGTGACATCAATAAAGGTTCAAGGATTCACTTCTTCTCCAATTCACGGGTATGTGTTGTTTCCTTTACATGTCTTGTTTTACATTGGCCATGAGTAGCTAAATTCATTTTTCTGGGCTCACTATCACCTTTCTCTTCGATCCCTCTTGTTTTGAATGGTTTTGATGTAAAAGGACCCAACATAATTATATTTATGCCTTAAACTAAGCCTTTCTTCTTTGAAAGTGTTCTTGAAGGCACATGACGATGGGTTTGGATTTCTAAACTTCTACTTTTTTAAAACATCACTTAAACTTGTTTTTATTTCAACTTGAAAGACAACTTGATGATTTAACATTCAGTTCAAGAGGATTTCTTAAAAAAAGAGTTAAACTTTTTCAAACAATCTTATTTGCCTTGCTTAAGACTTTTGAAACTCAAGCTTAAGTTTTCGCCTATAATCAAGTTGGGGAACTAAGAATTTCAAGAGAAGAACATATCGTTGAGGAGTAAGATAGTGAGCCTAGATCTTTTTCATATATTAAAAATAACAAATCAACCTTCAAGCCTTTTAAAGATCATCTTTTCCAAGGCCTTCTCTGAGTTTTCAATTTTTCTTTTAATCACTTCCTTACTCTCCATTCTTTTTTCAACATAGGAAAAAAACACCAACACCACTCTTTGCTTTTCAACAAAAATATCGAAAAGCTTTCATCGCATTCCTCCTCGTGGATACGACCCGTTAGCCCAAAGCTAGACAGTAATTCTCACTGCTTTCACTCTCAATCATTCAGCTTTTGGGGGGAGGGAGAGAGAAATCTTTTTGAAAAGGAAAGACTCCAACACTTGATGTGTTCAAGTAGAGTTTCTTTCATCTTTTTGAGAGGAACCACAAAGATCTAAGCGGAGCTTTTAGTTTGGTTAATCAATAGAAAACAAGAATCACTCTCCACCGCTACTTCAAGAACCCGACTTTAAACAAATGGGAGATCCACTCAAAACTCTTCGCTCTTTTGTAATCAGATTCGATTCGTTGTAATTTTCATCCAATTAAAGAATTTTACTTTGAATTTTTCCAACCAATAATTTGTATTATGATCATATTAAGATTTATTGTGATAATACTAGTAATGTTCATATAACCAAAAATGCAAAACAACATAGTAAGATCAAGTATATAGAGATTCGCTATTACTTTCTCAGTGATCATTATGAGAAAGGTGATATTGAAATCGATTATGTTTCTACCAATTTATAATTGGCCGGTGCTTTTACAAAACCTCTTGATTACAATATATTTTCTTTTATTTGTAGTGAATTAAATGTTTGCATGATGAAAATTTGATTTTTTTTTTTGTTTAGAATTCAATTGGTATCAATTTCAATTGGTATTTTTGTTATTATTCAAAATTACTTCATAATTTTTTTAATGTATGACAAAAAGAGAGAGAAGAAGTTTTGAGTTATTTTGTTTTGAGTTATTTTAATCTACTTCAATTTTCTTGTTTCATTCAATATAGAGTTAGTTATTCTTATTCACTATTGCATGTGATTTTGGGGGATGGTGGAATGGATGGATGGATGGCCATTTATGCATATTGCTCAATCAAGTTGACATTATTAATATGCAGTGACTTGCTTATCTTTTGTTATATCTATAAGTCATGTTGAACTTGATTTATATTAGCATAATTTTAGGGAGGGTTTTTTTTTTTTCAAAGCTCTTAATTTTTATAATCTAACTCTTGAGTTTTGTCATCATCAAAAAAGGAGAAATTGTTCGCCAAGGGTGCAATCACTTTTTTGTTTTTATATTCTAATACTCTTGCGGTTAAGTGTTACTAATCAAGTTCAAGTATTTTTAAGTTTATGGGTTTCAAGGGTTAGGTGTTTAGCTTAATTCTTCTTTCAAAAGAAGGTATTGAGGCACAAAAGTTGATTCAAGTATGAGACTCAAGAACGGAAAGTCAAAACTTGATTTTGGAGAAACTCACTTGAAGAAAACTTGAAGATAGTATAAACTATTGTAAGAATTTATAATGTTTAAGTTTAGAGTATTATATTGGATGCTCGAGAATTTCATACACACAAAAATATTATTTAAAAGCTAGTTTTTATAGTTTTCATGATTTAGTTTTTGATAGACAATATATCTTAAATTAAATTTTCATCTATATATCTATATCTGTTTCATTATTTAATCCTACTCAAAATATTTCAATATCTATATATATTTTTATAAAAATATTAGAAGCTTTACCAACAATTTTCAAAAACAAAAGAGTTTAAGTTTTTGGGCTAAGATGGTCGACCACCTTCTGTACAGAGCAATTATGTGCGCTGGATGGTCAACCGAGCAGTCAACCGTATGTGCACAGAATATGCACAGAGGCTGAGCCCAGAGACTGGTCAACCAATGGCGCCCACTCTGTTTGGGCAGTCCCCGCCAGGCCTGCACTGATCTATGAGCTCAGTTATTCTCTCCGGACGGTCGATCGCCCGGTCGACCGTGCAATGACAAACTTCTATTAGACTTGTCGGTCGATTGCCCAGTCGACCGGCAGACGTGCAAGAATGACAGACAGCTTTTTAAATGTCTATCTTTGAATTTAAACTGTTTTGTTTTATTCCCAAACAGTTATATTTTACTTTTTCAGGGTTTTATAATGTTTAATGACTAGATTAAATCTCTAATGATATTTTCCATCTTTCTATAAATAAGGGTCATTGTAGAGAGTTTCCATCAAGAAAAATCCCTTGAAAATTGTTTGAAAAATTCAAGTTTCAAATTTTCAAAAGTGCTTTCATTTCCTACTCATTTTGTGCAAGTTTTCAGCTTTCAAAATTCAAACTTTCACTGATTTTCTCTCACAAACTTCTCGAGCCCCAATCTACGATGTATACTATAGAAAGTTGTATTTGAGAGAGTTTGTGATTTGGAGAGCCATCAAGTGATTGTATTCTTCATTTTCTTTGAGAGCTTCTCTTGGGTAGAGGATTGAATGTTATAAGTGAGAATCCGAGTCTTGCGAGATCCATTGTAATTGAGTTCCAGTGGAGATAGTGAAAATCCTTCATTACGGTTAAGGTAGGGACGTAGTGCAAGTTGCTCGAACTTCGAAACAAATCTCTTGTGTTTTCGATTTCTACTCTTTTATGCACTCTTATTATTTTTTTCTTGCATAATTACTCATATTTATTCATTTGATACTTATTGCTCTATTTTTCTTGCTATTGTTTTATCTGCTGTATTCTTTTAATCATGAAAATAATACACCTCAATTCTTATTTAAGAGAAATTTTGAGGAGAAATTTAGAGCACTTGATGGAGTATTTGGTTTCACTTCTTGTTTTTTATTTGTCGAGTAGTTGTAATTATTAATTATTGTATTTTTTTGCATTTAATTAGCACATCACCTATTCACCCCTTTAAGGTGATTTCACAAAGGGTTCATTATCTCCAGAAAATTAACACCCTGATTTGGCCTAACCCTATGGAGGAATATGCACATACATCTCAAACATGGGTTGTCCTGTTCATCTTGCATGGATATCGATTAAACATAATATGCACATACATCTCAAACATGCACCAAGGAAATAGAGCAGAAATGGGTTTTCTTGCTCATCTCCAACTCATGAAATCAAATATAAATATCCGAATAATCCACTTGAGTCAACAAAATCTCAGGTCCAATTACTTCATTTTGGTGAAATTCTTTCAAATTCTTGTTCATTACACAAAACCCATTCAAATATTGAAGGAGATATATCAAAAACCAGACCAGAGCAGATCATTAAAGAACAACATAATGATTTCTATATAATTACAAGTATTCTGTATAAGTGGAAGCTAATGATCTCTCACTGTCTCATATCTCTAATTACAATTGTTATTATGCCATCAAAAACCAACAAATGTTAGCACAAGCACCAAAAATAATTCAAGAAAATCCCATCCCAACATCAGAGAGCCACCTTGGTACTGCAACTCTTGGAACCAATCTTCAAGCTTGTTGTCAACGTGTAACGGTCTCAAATTTAAGCACCAAATTACCATAATCATAAACTATTATACATGAACATTCAGATAATCATTGATGGTTTCGGCAGCATCTCCTCTATAATATGTAATCTATCCTGATACAATATATTAAATTTCGGCCAACACCAGCTTACTTATCAATTCTAAAAGTACATCACTTAATCACAAAAAACAGATTTTCTAAAATTCACATCAATTTCAAAAGACCATCATTTATATAGTGTTAAACTATCCGAAGTACACAACTCATATGTACACCACTTATACCACTAACAACCTTTCCTTATATATATACACTAAAACACGAATATTTTCATTACTTATCCAAAGAGATAACTTAACAGATAAAACAAAAGTACTCAACAAAATATTATTCGATCCTCCTTGCTGCTTGTAAGGCCTCAAGTTGGGCCCTCACTCTTGCCATAACCTATAAAAGGGTTAATAACAATGGGGTGAGCTTGATAGCTCAATGAGTAAGGTAAACTCCAATTTAACCTACATGAATGTTTTCTTACATAACTTACAGTTTCAAGTTTCTGATATTAGTTTTTAATTGTATAAAAATTCAATTTCTTATCAATTCTTAACTCTTGGCCTCTTACCATGTCTTCTTTTATCTTTATAACATAGATGTTTTAACTATTAGATACAATTTTATATCTCATCAATTTTTTAATTAATTATGCACTGATCACATACTGTGTTCTTATGGTACATAATAATAATATTTAAAAGTGATTCATGTATCATGGTGTCAAGCTTATTGGCTTTGCAATTACAATAATACGTTCATTGATCATACACCAAATAATTCTTATCACAATTAAAATACACACATTCCACAATCAAATTCATGGATTGAGTTTTCACCGTCTTCCCCCGCCACTGGCTCCTGCCTGGTCCTTTCCTTCTCTATATATATAATATATTTGAAACAGAGAACACCGTTTTCCCCGTCACCGGCACCTGCAGGGTCCGTTCCTTCAATATATAATATATATATTTATCAATAACACCGTATTTCCCCTCCTTCGACTCTCGTTTGTCCCTTCCTTTAATATATAATATACACAAAAGGAAAGCATCATCTACCCCCACCACCAGCTCCCGCCTAGACCCTTTCTGCATTTGCATAAAAATGCACACAAACATGTATATATAAATATCACATACACATTCATAGTCATAGAATCATTCAAAATCACAATCAATGTTTGTCATGAGTTTACTTAATTATTGGATAATTTTTCTAGAGTTCTTATGGTATCATTCATTCGCATACATGCCAATATTTTAGATGCCATCATATTTATGTATTTTCAAATTTATATATAACATGAAGTTAAATTTATCAAGTAAAATATCAATACCTAATTACATGCTTGTTGGTCAAGTTATGATTATCATAACTGGTATCTGATTTCAACTTAATATCTCACACTAGTTATTGATTAGGGTTCATGATATATCCATATCAACTTCACAAGTTTGGTATACATAATAATTGTGAGCAATCATCACACATATATACATGAATAGATATGTCAAGATGTACCATAAATTATAATATTATCGATTTTAATCATCACCACTTTATTAAGGTTAATGTAGTTAAGCTAACTATCAATTTATGATTGTAACAACATATTAATCAAGATTCACAGTGACTACGTTACTAATCACCACTTAGTTAAGTTTTCAATTCATTCCATATGAATCTCACTAATCAGAGATATGTTATTCACAGATTATAACGATCACTAGCTCGATCAACTATCAAATCTTATAAATGCACCCATATTCAAGAATATATATATATAGAAATCAAAATTTACTCTCTAATTATTCTTAATTAAATTTTCAGTTAAGTGGTGACTGAATCAACCTTGATACTTAACAAAAATCAAACACAAATTCCTCCGGCATGTGCATCACTCGTCACCAGCAAAACCTCGCACATTTGAGCCTTAACTGGCCTCCCCCAGCCGCGCCTTCACCTAAGTCCATTGCCACCTGTGCTAGATGTACAAATGTAACTCTCATCTTCACGAATCCAACAATTAAAGAATCTCATGAATCAAACTTCAGATGGTCGAGAAATCAACCAAACAATGTGCCTGCGCGCTCGTATCCTTGTCGACACTGATGCCCTGCACCCTGTGTCATATGCCCAGCCCAGCACCTACACCTTGGCTCCACCTTTGGCCTCCTGCTGGTCAGCACCACCGGCCACCAAGAGAGGGAGAGGAAGAGTGTAAGAAAGAGAGAGCTAAAGAATGAGAGGAATCAAGAGAGAGAGGGTGTGTCTAAAAATAAGAGTTTATCTCTCATTTTCACCTTAAGTATTTTGCAAACTTTAATCTCATGAAGCCACCAAGCTTCGCAACTCCCCACCTCACCCCTCTTCACCACCACATGCTAGCCCAAGCAACCTTATCCTTCCCTATTCTTGGCTTAATTGTTATTAATTTTAATGATTAGTGGTCTATATTTCATGCTAGGTATAAATATTTGTACACAATTTATTTTTATATACAACCAAACATAGGTATATATGTAAGTACATATACAAATATACACATAAACTCATCCACTAATTATACCCATTCTCTTGCATATGATTAAATTAGGGATTATTAGTTAACTATCCCAATAATCATACTAAGATCACAATCAAAGAATCACCGCATTAATTATAGTTTCATGAATCCAAAAATAAAAAATTAGGGTACTAAACCATGATAAAAATAATCCAAGCATTACACAACGCATCCACCACCACACTGCACTTCACCTTAAAGGTTATCGTCTAGCTCTTCACTGCCCAGAACTATTGGCTCAAGGATACAATCACTATTTATTTTGAAGATTCTAAAACTCATATAGTTGTGTGGTACTAATTATTTTCAAGTGTTTTTAGTACACAAGTTTTCAAGAGTGGGATGTTCAGCTTCAAAAGGAGATTCAAATGTTAGACTTTAGCTCAAAGAAGATAAATTTGTAGAAGTCCACTTGAAGGCTTTGAAGGATGAATCTACTCTTGTATATAATTTTTAAAGTATTTAGTTTGTTAAAGCTTAATTTAGAGAATTGAGGCTTAAGAGAACACACACACAAAAGGATTTTCTAAATAGTTTCATGACTTTTAGTTTATGGATTTGTGTTTGAAAAATTCAAGTTTAATATATGTTCAAAAAATTTCAAATAGTATTTTCAAAATGTTTTGAACATAGATATTTTAACTTAAAATATATTTAAAACAATATAGTTTTTTATTTTACAAATTATATTTTACTGACTGTCCATGTACCAGGACAGTTGAAAAGCTATTCAACTGCTGATACACGTGCACAGGCTGAAGGCAGCTTAGTTGTCGAGGACCCCATATGCTGTCGATAGAGAAGTCCAATAGAGAGTTACTCCAGTTCAATCTATTGACAATTGAGTATAGATGTCGACAGTTGGGTTAACAGAGACTGAGGATGTCTTATTCTATCAATAACCAGACTCAGCTGCTGACAGTTAGTGTGTAAGTTTTGAGAAATCCGACCATTGGAGCCATGCTTATTAACAGGTCTATACATGCTATCGACAGCTAGGCAACAAAGTTGCCTGATTTTTCTTCTAACGACTAGTTTTCTATTCAGACATATTCAGATTCATTTCAAACATGTATTATTGTTTTTTAACATGTTTTTATTTGAGTTTGCTGAGTAAATATCTTTATACTTCTCCTATAAATAAGAGTGATTAGAGATGCATTCAAGATAAAGAATTTAAAGAGAAAATCAAACAAGTTTTCAAAAGTTTTCAATTGATCACTTTAGTGCTCTAATCTCTTTCTTCTTAGTTTTTCTCACACTTTTATTGAACCATCATATTCTCTACTCTGAGTTATAGGAAAAATATAAAAAAGTGCATGTGATTGTGTGTAGATCACCAAGTATTGTATTCTTTTATTTTTTTAGAGTTCCTCTTAGAAGGAGGGTAGTGAGGTGGAGTTGTGACTCCAGATCTTGCGAGATAATGATAGAGTTATAATCAAAGTTGATTATAGTAGAATTCTTCATTGTGGTGAAGGTGGGGACGCAAAAAAAGTGGCTCAAATCTCGATAATAATCTTTTGTGTTTGCGATTGGCTATCTCATTTGATCTCTCTAACTCTCACTTATTTTACTTATTGCATAATTTTGTTCATTATAATTGTTGCTTTTTTACTAACCTTGCAATATTATTTATTTGAACTCTCCATATTTGTTTAAACTCTCTAAATATTAAGAAAGAAATTATGCACCTGAATTCTTATTTTAAGAGGAATTGTGAGGATAAATTCAGAGTCCTTCACTGGGTATACGACTTCATTTATTGATAATTAAGATTGGATATTTGTAGTTGTATAATTATTTTAAATTTCACTTAAGTTATTCATATCACCTATTGACCACCACCTCCAAGTCATTTTAGAAACTTGACTCGCACCGGCACCTTCAAGTTAACCTCTAGTGGCACTGCCGCATGCCATTGTAGGTCTGGCAGTTCACTCTTTGGTAACCCCGACAGTCGAATCCCAGACCCCTTCAGCTAGTCTCGATACGACAAGATCGAGGAGAGGAGAGGAGAAGGAGAGGAGAGGGAGAGAAAGATTGAGGAGAGAGGTAGGGACCGTGGCTAAATCTGGTCAGGACAAAAGAGAAAGGAGAGGAGGAGGAAGAGATTTTTTTCTCAGATCTGGGATTCAGATTGAGAGAGAGAGAGGAAAAAGGAACTTAATGCATGAAACCACTTTACAAAAATAGTATCAACCTACACAAATCTCAATGCAGATCCAATAGCTACAAATATGTTAAGTTTTCCACCCAAAAAATAATGAAAACTTTGCAGTCCAACTCATATAAATATAAGGAAGTATTTAGTAAGAATCGAGCTTACAAAAAACTTCGTGAGAACTCCACGGTGAGATACCCTGGATGATCTGAACTATTCATCTTGATCTTCATACTCAAATTATGCTAGAAATGAAAAATCACGCGATTCCAGATATTTTTACCCATGCATTAAGTGATTACACAAAATATGTTATAGTAATTATATATGTGTGTGTGTGTGTCTCTCTCTCTGTGTGTGTGTGTGTGTGTGTGTGTGTGTGTATGTATATATACATGTGTGTGCGTGTGTGCATGTATGTATGTATATATATACATATGTGTGTGTGATATATATGAGGTATTTGTACCACAGCCACCAGCTGAGAGAACTCTCTCAGCTAGCACTACGACCTGATCACAGTCCACTGTGACCTAGTCGCAGTCCTAAAAAATTTCAGATATTCTCAGTCTAATTAGAACTATGACATGGTAGCAGTCCTTACAAAACACTGTGACCATGGTCACAGTTCTCACAAAACACTGCGATCAAGGTCGCAGTCTTCACAAAAATAATGCGACCATGGTAGCACTCCTCAGAAAAATACTACGATCATAGTAGTAGTCCTCATAAGAACATTATGATCATAAAAGCGTTGCGATCAGGATCTGTGGCTGAGATTCAGCCACGTCGCCGCCAGCTGAAAGAGTCTTAGCTGGAGGCTGAGGTACATTTTTCTCTCTATATATATACACTTTCGAAAGGATTTGAGCATGAATTCTTCCTACTTAAATTCAATGCTACGATATTTAAAGACTCACTCTGTTAAAATTGTTTTACATTATTTAAATTATTAAAGTGTTTTGTAGTTTTATTTCTCATACATCAAGTAGGCATAAAATGGATGACCGAAAGTAGCATACCACTTAGATTTATGACTTTAGACATTCTTGATTTGACCATTTGATCATGATTAAACATTTGAAGCCCCTCGCATACCAACTCTTGTTAGTTTAAATATTTTACACCTTAAACTAACCAACTCATTTTTTCAGCCATTCATTTTTCGCATACTTGATGAATAAGGAAAAAGTATTCAAAACACTTAAATTTTTATTTTTAAGCACTCTTAACAATGTAGATCAACTCTAACAGAGTGGATCTTCATTTTGAATGACCTAATATTGAATTTGAATGAGAAAATTTTATTTCCATATTTTTTTCCAAAGATCCAAGTTTATATATACAGAGAGAGAGATAGACTTTGTATCATTCTGGAAGGATTCAAATTTGAATTCTTCCGACTCAAATATAACCCTACGACATCCGAATATAAGATTCATTCCATTGAAGTTGATCTACATTATTTCAAGTAACTAAAAATCAAAAATCATGTATTTTGAATACCTTTTGCTCATCCATCAAGTAGACATAAAATGAATAACAAAAAATATCATATTGCTTAGATCTACCTTTTAGAGACAAATTTTTGATCCGACCATTTTATCATAATCTAAATACTTAAAAACCCTCATACACTAATTTGTTAGATTTCAAATATTCTACACTATTAAACTAACCAACTCACTATTTCGGCCGTTCATTTTTGCGCCTACTTGATGAATGGGCAAAAGGTATTCAAAATATATAATTTTTAGTTTTTATTTTACTTGAAATAATATAGATCAATTTCAACAGAATGAATCTTGCATTCGGATGTCGTAGGATTGTAATTTAGTGAGAAGGATTCGTCTGAATCCTTCCGGAATGACACACACACATATATAGGTAGAGATAAACTTGTGTCATTCTGGAATGATTCGAGGCCGAATCCTTCCCACTCAAATATAACCCGATGACATCTGAATGCAAGATTCACTCTATTAAAGTTGATCATTATTTCAAGTAACTAAAAATAAAAAATTATGTATTTTGAATACTTTTCGTCCATTCATCAAGTAATCGCAAAACAAACGGTTGAAATAGTGAGTTGGTTAGTTTAATGGTGTAGAATATTTGAAATCTAATAAAAAATGGTGTCTGATGGTTTTTAAGTATTTAGATCATGATTAAATGGTCAATTCAAAAATTTGTATGTCTAAAGATGTAGATCTAAGCAATATATTATTTTTGGCCGTCCATTTTGTGCCTACTTGATGGTTGGGCAAAAAGTATTCAAAATATATGAGTTTTTGTTTTTAGTTACTTGAAATAATGCAGATCAACTTTAATTGAATGGATCTTGCTTTTAGATGTCATAGGGTAGTATTTGAGTGGGAAAGGTTCGGCCTCGAATCGTTCCGAAATGACACAAGTCTCTCTCTCTCTCTCTCTCTCTCTCTATATATATATATATATATATATATATATATATATATAATATATATATATATATATATATATATGGGGTTACTGTACCTCAGCCGCCAGCTGAGAGAGTTTCTCAGCCGGCATGACGTGGCTTCATATTAGCAACAGAGACGCCAAAAAATTAGGTGGTAAAAAGAGACCCTCAACCACTTTTCATTGCCTAATGACTGAAATATCCTCAGTTTCACTTTTAACCTACTACAACTGTTCATCCGCTAAAAAAATTACAGATCGAAAAATTTTGAGCTTTTTCAAACAAAAAATTACAGATCTTGATAACTAAATTTTAGAAAAATAATTTATTTTAAAATAATGCAACCATTGTCACACTAATGTTCAAGTTTTTTTGAAAGATGTTTTAATCACAATAAAAAACTATTACCGCGACTTGAAACAGTTTTTTTTTCTGAAACTGCAACCGAAGTCGCAGTTTCTAAAAAGAAAAATTTTGGATTTAAATTTTTAATATTATTTTCACTTTTTATATTTATTTTTGTTTTACATTGCAAGGTCGCAGTGTTGTAGCCTTTTTTTTATTTTTTAGATTAGGGTCGCAGTATTTTTTCGACCTTCCTAAGCTAAATAGGATACTGCGACCGTGGTCGCAGTCTTATAAAATAAGAGTCACAGTCAATGGAAGCAGTGACAATAATTTCGTAAGTTAATTAATTAAGATGATTAGAAGATTGCGACTTCAGTCGCAGTCTTATGTAACTGCATCGCAGTATTTTTTTCGACCTTCCTAAGCTAAATAGGATACTGCGACCGTGGTCGCAGTTTTATAAAATAAGAGTCGCAGTCAATGGAAGCAGTGACAATAATCTCGTAAGTTAATTAATTAAAATGATTAGAAGATTGCGACTTCGGTCGCAGTCTTATGTAACAGCAGTCTCTTTGAGAATGTTTTGGTTGATAACAATGCGACCTTGATCACAGATGTAAAGAAATCTATAACTTCTAAATGTTTTGATTGATAACGTCTGAACTGCAATTACTAACACTGCGACCAAGGTCGCAGATGTAAAGAAATCTATAACTTGTAAATAACAGACTGCGACTGTGGTCGCAGTTTTCCGTATGACCAGATTTTTAAAATCGTGAATAATAACTGTGCAACTCTCTCATTAATATATACTGCGACCTTAAGTCGCATTCTTAAGATTTAGTGTATAAACTAGATATAACTGACATGCACACGTGTAAGAATTATAAAAAAAGGACTGCGACGTAGGTCGCACTTACAAAAAAAGATTTTACAATCGGAGAATGTTTTAAATACAAATTGCGACCGTGGTCGCAGTTCTTACACTTTAGTGTATTAACTTACTGGTCGCAGTTCATAAATTTTAGTGTATTAAATTTAAAAGGTGCGACTGAGATCGCATTTAACAAAATTGTGAAATTCTTTCTGAAAAATCAGTACTTTAGAACAAGTGATTATTTTGTTTTGTAAAATGAAATATAGGTCGCAGTTCCATATACGCTACAGAGAAATCTTTTACATTTAAGAAATTGCGGAGAAAAATTGACAAAATAAAAACCTCTTGATCAGCACGCAAAGATCTCAACCCTTCAATACGTTCAATATTGTGAGAGAAAGTTGAACCAGATGATATATGGTCTACATTTAGATCGGGAGATAGAGATCGCTAAATAGAAAGGAGAAAAACCTGATCCGGAAATCGCTATTTTCAGAAAAAAACTTAATGGCAGGCAGGAAAAGGAAAACCTAAATCTGACAATGAGGGAAAAAAATAGGAGGAAAAATAATAATAATCAATAACCTAAATCTGACAACGAGCGGCAAAAAAATAGGGGGAAAATAATAATAAACAATAACGGGACAAGCACCTTTTATCGAGGGGTATTTAGTAATTTAACTTATTCCAAAAAGCGGGCCGCAACTTAGTGGTGTGGCAAATATTGTGCCACGTCACCGCAGGCTGAGGAGAGTCTCTCAGCCGTCGGCTGATATACATTTTTCTCATATATATATATATATATATATATATATATATATATATATATATATATATATATATATATATATATATATATATATATATATATGAAGAAAATGGGATTTCCACATAAGCGGTTAGCTTAGATCGTTGAATTCATACACTCCCACTTTTTCTATAATGATCCATGGCTTTCCTACAAGATTCTTTCATAGCAATCTAGGAATAAGACAAGATGACCCCCTTTCACCTTACTTATTTGTCATTGCGATGGAATTATGGTCCATATGCATGAAATTATCTTTAACAAAGGGCAGTTATGCTCCTATCAAAAGAGATTCTTATAATTATGTCACGTACTTGGTTTTTAGCTGATGGCATGCTTGTCTTTTCTAAGGCTAGCTGATGGGAACATCGAGTAAGCTTCTAATTATTTTGAGTCCGAGTTTATATTTTTTTACTTAGTAGTCTTGTATTTATTTTACTCTTGTGTTTTATTTTAGTACCACACCGACTGTGAGAGAGAACTGAATAAATTGTAAGTTTATTTAAAAACTCAATTGTTTTCAATAAAGGTGGATTAGAATTTTGAAAAAAAATATTTTGGGTTGCTTCCCTCGAGGGGCGTGTTGCTTATGGCGAGGTGTGAAACCCTACCTATTAAGTCAAAATTTAGCATGTGGCATGAAATGACATGAGGTCAAAATTGTGAAGCGTGTGGTGTGAGATCCGAGAAGGTGGAAAGCCTTTTCATTTATTCACTAAGTAATAATTAGTTATTTTCTTTCATCTCCCATTTTTTTAAAAATCCGTAGACTCTCCTCTTTCGTTCTACCTCAATATGGTATCAGATCATGGTTAGAAGAATGTAATGAGTAATAAAAATTAAATTGTAATACAAATTTCTTGTGAAAAAATTTCTTGTGTGAAATCGGTACAATTTTGTTTGAACCATTCATTACGAGTATTGAAATGAATTGATAATCCCGATGAGGAACTGGTGCGATTTGTTACTCCATTCACTTTTTCCATCACTTCTGTAAAAATTTCAAAAAAAATTCTAAATCCTAATCTCTTTATCTTCTCCAACATATCGAAATTTCAACCATCAACCTTTCTCTTAGCACAAAAATCAAATCTCTCTACAATAACCTTCTCAACAGTCAAAGATCTCAACAATCTTTACAATCTCCTCTGCAATAACTTTCTCAACAGTTAAAGAGCTCTACAATTCCTCCACAATAACCTCCTCAGCAGCCAACATCCTCGATATCTTCCACAACCACATCTGCAACAGCATGTCCAACAAGATCAACAATAGTACCTTCAGATTCAGGTATCGAGTCACCACCATCTCATATATATTCGACGGGGTCGAGTTCTTCCCACCCGATGAGAATAATGGGGACATCGAGTCACGTTCTTATCGTTTTGAGTCTGAGTTTGTATTTTTTTATTTAGTAGTCTTGTGTTTATTTTACTCTTGTGTTTTATTATAATCCAACATCGACTGTGAGAGAAAACAAAATAAGGTATAAGTCTATTTAAAGACTCAATTGCTTTCAATAAAAATGGACTAGAATTTTGAAAAAAAATATTTTGGGTTATTTTCCCTGAGAGGCGCATCGCCTATGGCAGGGTGTGAAACGCTAGTTATGAAGTCAAGATCGAGCGTACAACATGAAGCGTCGAAGAATGTGCGGCGTGAAATGGCATAAGATTCAGAAAGGAGGAAGGCCTTTTCATTTATCCATTAGGTAATCATTAGTTATTTTCTTTCATCTCTCATTTTTTTTCAAAATCCGTAGACCCCCCTCTTTTGTTTCACATTACTAGCAAATCATCTTTTAAAGAAGAAAAGTCAATGTTGGAGAAATTTGACCACTATAAAGGATTACCTTTAAATTCCAACAAGAGCAAAATTTTCTTTAGTAAAGGCTTTGTTAACAAAGAGGATTTGAAAACCACTATTGGTTTTACTCAACCTCCCCTTAATATATTTGGGTTTACCCCTATCCCCTGTATACCTCAAACCAAGACACTTCTCAGCATTAGTTGACCAGGAGTAAAATAAAAGAATGGAGTATGCATGCACTTTCCTTCTCTGGTAGGGTGGAACTCATTAAAACAGTGATACATGGCATCATTGGATATTGGATCCAGAGTTTTTATTTCCCTGCCACTATAAGCAATGAGTTGGATAAGATGTGTGTTAATTTCTTATGGAAAGGCAAAATGCACACATGGAAGTGGGATTCCCTACGCAAACAAAAATTTGAACAAGGGGTGGGATTGAGGAAGACAAAATACATCAACTATACTGCCAAATTGAAGAGACTCTGAAACTGCTGCACATCAAACTCCATTTCTATTTCTTGATTGAATAGACACTATCTTAAGAAAAATTGTATAAGGGAGATGGCACCATATCCTATGGATTCCTTTGTATCAAAGGATATTATGGCAGCAAGACATTTAGCCTCTCTTCATTGTATCAGAGTGTTTCAAGAACTTGGATTTGGACAGCTTTTCCATCTAAACAATTCACTCTAACATCAGCATGGAACATTGTGAGAGCTCCTGCTTCCATTTTGATTTATATGATATGGTTTGGTTTCCAGGCCATATTCCTAAGATGTCTTGTTGTGTTCTTAGAGCTTTCATGATAGGTTACTAACCACTGCAAGACTAAAACAATTTCAATTTGTGGGGTGATTCATGTGTATTCTGTGATAATGAAGCCGAGACAATCTCCCATTTGTGTTCTACTTGTCCTTATTCTAGCTATATCTGGACTCTATGCAAATTAAAATTGGGTATGAGTCCAAATGTGAAGGATCTGTGGGAAGAAGCTTTGAACCACAAGACAAATTTAAGGGAAGGAGCAAGTGCTTTGTACTCTCTAGATTTGTCATATGTGGAGCAGTATGGCATCTATGGCAGGAAAGGAAAAGGAGGATTTTCAAAACCAAAGAATGTGCAAAATCAACTCTTTAGAAAGTTATATGAAGATATCCATCTCTTGTTAAGGAACTGTCATTGGAAAGAACTTGATGATATTCATGCCTTGAATATACTGAGCAACTGGTCCTAATATAAGATGTGTGTGTGTGTGTGTGTGTGTGTGTGTGTGTGTGTGTCTCTGATACATGTACACATATGGCTCTATTGCTGCTGGTTCAATCAGATGGAACTGGTTAGTATTTGAATATAGTATGCATGAGGTTCCATATGGCTCTATTGCTGCTGGTTCAATCAGATGGAACTGGTTAGTATTTGAATATCAGTATGCATGAGGTTCTGCTTTACTATGCACATTCTGCAGGTTCGACTCAGATGGAACTGGTTAGTATCTGGATATCAGTATGCAGCAGGTACTATTTTGTTACCTCCAGAAAGCAATAGAGATTGCAATCAACTACCAGAATGCAAAAGCCCAGCAAACAACATTAATTGACAACTGTAACATTCTTGTAACCTGCTAGTAGCTAGTTTTTCATTTTTGTGTAACGCTAGTTTTGTTTTTTCTTTTTTCTGGGCTATGGGTCAATATAAATTTCTCACTTTGTGTACTATAGTAGAGAGTGACAACTATTGTCCTCTCCCCTCTCTATAGTTATCTAAGACTAGAAATTTAGAGTAGCCTAGCCTATATTGTATCATTGTACTATTGTTTGAGTCTAGCAATGTAGTGGTCAGATTTTGACCCTCGACAAGATCGTGACACGTGTCCCATTACATCAGAAGCGTCTAAAGAGAACAACAACCTCCATATACCAGCTGATCCATTGCGAGTCCAAGGAGAAAGCCTCAGGCCTTGCCCGGATTCCACAATCGACCTGTGGTCCCTCTCTGACATCCGCAACTAATAAGTCCTTCTCCAACTACATCTATCTGGGATCATTCACCCAGATATTCAACTCAGGCGAAACCATTCTACTAGTCCGTGGCCTTGACCACCACAGCAAAGACCCTCCAAGAAGACTCCTTCCTCCACGCCAGATACAGCCCAGCAATAGTATTCTCCGATTCACATAGTCGGTTATGCCATCAGATTATCTGCACATTCTAAATGTGTCAACACTTCTATTTCAGTGGGGCAGTTATAGACTGTGACAGATATCTCTGCATATCAATCCTAACCTTCAGACGCTGTAATCTGAGCATTTATGAAGAATTCATGATGTGCAAATCATGCAGTTATGGAGATCTGAAATATCCACTCCATCGATTACAACATCACAAAGTATTTATGCACCTGAAGGTCCATCAAGAGAAGGGATCAGATCTGAGAAGTTGTAAACAATATAATATTTTGTATAGTTCATTGTATCCGGGCAACTATAGTGAATTCTCTCCTTCTTCCCTATGGTTTTTCCAGTTTGGGTTTTCACGTATAAATCTTTTGTCTCCGCCTTTTTACTGTGTTGAAATCTTCAATTATCACTCAATAATCAAGACACCATCTCGTTTGTGATTTGAAGATGACTGTCTGATTAATTGTATCAAAAAATCTCCACTATAAATTGATGCTTTCATTGAGATCTAAAGTTTTTACACTTAAGATCTCTCCAAACAAAAACCCCAAGAAACCCTCCTTAAAAGTCTCTACCAGATCAACTATAGCCCCTAGAAAGTAAACTATCAAGGGCGAAACATCCAAAGGAAAGGCCATCAGAATCACTGGGGGCACAGTCTCCCCACCCTCCAATGATCAGCCACATACCACCAAGGACACCGACTTCTCCTTGCTGCATGAATCAGCCGAAATCTCCTAGAGAGGGTGAATAGGTGATATGCTAGTCAAGTTCGTAATTTAAAACTATTAATTACTAAAACAATTACATAAATAATGACTAATAAGTGAATCGAAAAACTCTAAAACTTCTTTAAGATTCCTCTTGAATAAAAGTTAAGGTGCTTGAAGTCCTTGATTCAAACAAGTGTAAGCATACAAAATATATCAACATAAAGAATAGATAATTATGAACAATTAAACAGTCCCTCGCACGTAAATCAATTAAGCGCAAGTGCAAGCATGTAATAATAAGCATAATATTAGCATGAAAGATATATAAACAAGTAAGTAGAATAGAGAGATGAGAGAAGGCAATTGCAAACATGAAGATATGTTTCGAGGTTTGAGCAACTTGCTCTACGTTCCCGCCTTCACCGTAATGAAGGATTTTCATTACAGCTCAATTTCGTAAGACCACCAACACTACAAGTTCCCTCAATAACTCTTAAACCTGCAAGTCTCTCACTCGGTGCTACAATACCTGCAACATGAGCCAGCAAGCTCACAAGGCCACAACCTCAATCACTCAATTATGAAGAATGGAAACACTCGTGATCAAAATTCTTGATCCTCAAGAAAACTCTCTCACAAACAATTAATTCCTATAGAATAGATTTAGAAGTGAAAGCTCAAGCTTGTGTGAGAAAACTTAAAATTTTAGAGTAGAAGCTCTTTTGAAAACACTTGGGAAAACTTATCTGACGGTATAAGAATTTTTAGCACAAAAACCAATTTTCCAAAAACTTGTTTATAAAAACTTTTTTCAAAACTTAACAACTCGAAGAATAGGCTTGAAAAACTTTGAAACTCTTTGTTGAATAGATGTAAATAATTAAAGCCCAAAAACTATGTTGTTAGGGTCATGAATTGTACCCCTATTTATAGATTACTAAAACTAGCTGTTAAAAATCCAAATCCAGAAAATTAACACATAAAACACATCTTAGATTGCAATCAAACAGTAAACGGTTTAATACTATTATCAACAGTCCAAAGGCATTATTGAGAACACAATATTCAATGGCTCTAATTTTAGCCATTGCAAAGCTCTGTATATTGAAAGCTAAATGGTGTTGTCGACAGCACAACTGATACAATGCGATCGGTTTTTGATAGTTGCCTTCAACTATCGAAAGCAAGTCATAAACTCAAATATTGAACTCTTTGTAAAATGCTATCGCAGCCTTTACTTTGGGTCTGTCGACAGTCCAGTCATCAGAGCTATCTGCAGAAATAAAAATATAACTTTTGTTTTTCTATTTAAAATTCATTTTTATACAAAATAAATTTCTATAAAATTCACAAAAATAAGTTCATATAGATACATTTGAGCACAAGTGTGTGGGATTAAAAAATTAACACATATTCCAAACATGTAAACTTCCTTTTTAGATATAAAAATTATTTTGAAATAAAACTTATTTTTTCTAAAATGATTAAACATAACAATGTAAACTGGTTAAATTGAAACCCAATAAACTTCATCTTGAAAAAGAGTATTAGACTCTTATGTGAGTGTATGTTTATAAGCTTGAGCAATCAAAACTAAACTATACTTTACAAAAATTCTAAACTTACAAACTCTACACTCAAGTCTTCTTCATGATGTGATCGTTCTCTCAATCTTGACTTGATCCAAATTTGATTCCTTCAAGCTAGACACTTTCTTGAGTTCTTGATGTGATCTTTATACTTGAGCTTTTGAATCAACATGTGTTAGTTTTAAGAAGTTAAATACCAACTAAGATCATGACTATTATTTGATATTTAAATAATCTTGTATTATAACTATATGAGTTAATCATCATCAAAACTAGAGTGATGGCCCTTTGGGCCAACAAAACTCATGGAGTTATATATTTATAGATTAGTGAAGAGCTCAAAAAAATCTCTGAAAGTACCCTAGAGGGGGTGAATAGGTGTTATGCTAATCAAATGCGAAAATGTAATAATTAAAATGAATAATGCAATTGGTCAACTTAAATCAAGAAGTAAAGCATGATTCCCAATTAAGGGCTTTAGAACTTCTCCTCTATATTCCTCTAGATTAAGAGTTGACTGCTCAATTACCTTTCTGAGTGAAAGAAGAAAACCGACAAATTTGAATGATAAAAGCAATATATAGTAAGTTCAATGAAAGCAAAAACACAAGTGTAAGAAATAGAGATAGAGTAAGAGTGAGAGAAAAAGCAATCGTAAACACAAAAGCTTTGTTTTGAGGTTCAAGCAACTCACTCTACATCCCCACCTTCACCGCTTGAAGGATTTTCACTATCCACTTATGATCTTCCACAAAGGAATTATAATAATCTACACAAGACCTCGAGTACACGACTCCAATCTTCGATCCTCTACACAACAGGAAGCACAAAATTAATGAAGTTTACAAACTCTTAATGACCACAAAGGTCACAAACTCTCTCTTTATAACTTCCTAGAGTATAGAATGAGAAATGAAACTAAAAAAAGTTTGTATGAGAGAAAATTCAGTTTAAAGGAATGAATTTGAAAGCTTAGAACTTGTAGAAATTGATTTGAAATTGAGAGCTCTTAAATCTTGAAAGCTAAAAATTCTTCAAACTATCTCTTTGAATATAAACTTGATTTTTCTTAAAAACTTGTTGAAAATTCTCTACAAACGAACCATATATATGTAATAGGTAAAAGTCATTAGAGAAGTAAAACAGAGTATTAGATGGGTGATTAGGCTAAAAACTGCAAAATATTCATTGAAAAATAGTAAAAAACCAATCCATTTTGAAAACTAGCTGTTACTGTAGCAACTCGATCAAATACTGTTGTCGACAGCCCAAAAGACTTGTCGATAGTGCAGTGTGCAACGCTCAAATTTAGCCGTTGCAAAGCTTTGCATGTCGACTGTTCAATGAAGTTATCGATAGCACAACTGATACAGTATGTATCAGCTATCGACCGTTTTCTTTGACTGTCGAAAGCGAGCCAACAAACACAAAAATCTAACTCTTTGTAAAAGCCTGTCGACAGTCTCTGATGGAGAGTTGTCGATAGCTCTTTTCATAATTCTATCAACAGAGCTTTCGAAAAACTCTTGTTGACAGCCCAGTTATTGATACTATCAATAGCGTAAGTTAGTTTTCTACAGAGAGAGTTAAACTCTTTTAAAAACCTGAACATTAAATTTTGTTTTTCTATTTAAAAATCATTTTAATACAAAAAAATTTCTATTAAATTTACAAAAAGAAGTTCATCTAAATATATTTGAGCACAAATGTGTGAGGAACAAATTGACACATATTC
Source organism: Agave tequilana (assembly GCA_038442645.1). Taxonomy (NCBI): domain Eukaryota; kingdom Viridiplantae; phylum Streptophyta; class Magnoliopsida; order Asparagales; family Asparagaceae; genus Agave; species Agave tequilana. Next base: position 81,570 of record JAVJIF010008628.1, read on the forward strand.
CAAGTATGTGAACTTCTTTTTGAGATATTAAAAATAAAACTTGGAAAATATAGAGCATGTACCAATAACCATTTTTGTAAAATACCAAAACCCAAAACTAGATATTGAAAGTCTGTATTATATGTGTATGTTCTTGATCATCAATTCAACACCCTACAATTAAATATTTTAAGTTCTTATATAAGTTCTTTAAGTCTTCAATCTTCTTCAAGTGAGCTTCTCTAAAAATCTTTTCATTGATCATCCGAGCTTGAATCCTGTACTTGAGTCAACTTGAGCACCTCAACACCTTCCTTTTGAGAAAAAATGAAACCTAAATCTTTTGGACCCTGAAAATCTTAAACACTATTGAAGTTGATTAGTACCTTATAACTGCATGAGTTTTTTAATCATCAAAACAAGAAACCGGTGATTATAACCTTGAGCCAACAATCTCTCCCTTTTTGATGATGACAAAACACATGAGTTATTTATAAAAATAATGTGAAAAGCTTTGAAAAAGATCTTCCCTCAAATTATGCATATATGAGATCAAGTTTATTGATTATTCGAGCTTGAATCCCATACTTGAGTCGCACATCAACACCTTCCTTTTGAGAAAGAATGAAACCTAAATCTTTTGAAACCTGAAAAACTTAAACACTCTTGAACTTGACTAGTTCCTTATAACTACATGAGTTTTGTAATCATCAAAATAAGAAATTGGTGATTATAACCTTGGGCCAGCAAACTCCCCATATATTATGATGACAAAAGACATGAGTTACTTATAAAATCAATGTGAAGAGCTTTGAAACAACTCTCCCTCAAATTATGCTTATATAAGATCAAGTTCAATTAATCAATATGACTAAAAAATTTATCACAATGTATTCAAGTCATATGCATGTAATCGAGGCTGAACCAGCATAGAAAAATAGAAGTTAAAAATGGTGCTAGGTTACTCAATACTACCGCTATAGCAAGTGGCTATGCGAGTCTTGATCCACAAGGGGAGACTGCGATAGAAGTGTTTAGTAATTCTTTCTTTCTAATTTACTTATATCGGTTAAATAGTTTCTTTTTAGTTTTTGAAAAGAAAAGAAAAGTGTTTATGTTAGAAGAGGAGAAACTAGAAGACGAACTGTTGTTGGTATTTTGATTAAAAGGAGAACTAATTTAAAAAGAAAGAAATGAAAGAATAAAAAAGAGTTAGTTTTAAAAGTGTTTCTACAATAAGAAATTAAAAGGAAGGAAGAAAGAAAAGTTACTTACCTCTTTTGTTGATTACTACCTTGGATCTTTAGCGACATTTACCTTGATTCAGAGGCGATCAACGCATAACTCATAAAAGTTGATTTGAGTCTTTTCCACATTACATCATCAAGACGAGCAAGTATGAAATGATATGAATTGAGACCAAAATGTATCGTCTTAAGCAATCGGTGGCATTCACAAAGGCAAGAAAATTTGATGCTATCTGACTCACTTGGATAGTACTCAAGCAAAAAGAAACAAGAAGAATAAAAATGTAAACTTTTGATTCGATTGAAAAATGATGAAAGAAAAGATTATATCAGTGTCACTCTCAATACAACTCTTCCTCTCCTCTCTCACGAATCTCTTCTCTAACCTAAACTTACATAAAAAAAATTACATAAACAAAAACAAAAACCTAAGTTAAAACTAAAAACTAAAAGCCTAATCTAAACTCTCTGCTGGAGTAGTCCCCTTTTGCCTTCGGAGACTGCAATATTTATACGAGAAATGGACTGAGAAGAGCAGTACGATACCAAACCGCAGAAACGCGACTTTGGCTGTGTTTCCGTGGCCTAGATCTGGCCGTTGGGCCAGATCTCAGAGCACTAGATTTTACCTGTTAATATCCTTCTGTTTCTTCACATAAAATTGTTTCTAAATCTCTTTATTTGAGTATATCTTCGTTGATTTTTTGAGCTAGAAAATCCTATCCTTAAAACTTTGAATTTAATTGGATAAATCAGTCCATTTCTCCTCTTTCTCTATTAATTACCCTGCACACAATTAGACATTAAAATAGGTTAAATAGAAGAGTTTTATTACAAAATAAATGTCAAAATATGATAATAAATAATGCAATATTAGTGACCGATCACACACCCACATCTATCTTTTGCTCGTCCTTGAGCAAAACAAATAAAAAGCAAAATAGGGCTAACCTAATCTAATTTACTTTCGTAAGAATCACGGTTGCCCTTAGCATATGCAACAAGTCATTAATCCTCTAGGTTTTTTCCTAGAGGATGAGCTTTGTCCCATGAGGGTTTTCAGTGAATTACACCCACAAAATCCTTAAATAATGAAAAATAAAGTGTTAGTATTTTCAAAAACAGATTTTGATAAAGGGAAAACATATTTGAAGTAATTTGCAAAATTCAAGTAATCTATAAGTCATAGGAATGCCAAACTATTCATTCTTAAACTTTATCTCTATTTAAAAATTTGTTATCAATCAAGATAAGGATTAAAATGTATTTCTCATCTACTCTATTATTTTATCCTAAGTCATATGCACCTTCGTGACCGTGAATTTTTGACTAAGGATTTTTTAACTCTAACTCTTATGTCTTATTTTTATATATTATGGCGGTAATATTTCTTAGTTTTATTAGGCTTTCTAATTTTTCCATGTAAAGATCCTTTAGTCGATGACTCTCAAACCGGACGGTCTTAGGGCACCGAGTGAGAAAACACCCCTAGGACTTAAGAACTTGAGCAAATAAGGCCACGAAACTAAGGATTTTTTTTATAATATGGACCACTTTTAGGCGTGAATACTTATGCTTTATGAGGCATAAATACCCAGCTTACCCAGAAGATTTTTAATAATATATTTTTTTTCTTTTTTTCTTTTTTTTATAAGGCATAAGCATCTTTATTTTTGAACTCTAAGTGTGTAAGTGTATAAAGTATGCATATTTCATTAAGGTAAAAAATCAAGACGAAATTGCTTTTTAAAATTTTCTTCCTAACCCAAGAAATCAAACAAATAATTTTGTTTTGACTAGATATAAGAAATCCTAATTATAATTCTCCTATTCCTTAAAATTAACTTAATTTCTTACAAAATATAGGTCAAATATTGTTTCTCTTTTCAAGAAGTTTTAAAAGAAAAGAATTGTTTTATATAAAAAGGAAAATCTATATTATGTTAGAACCCTCCCCAACACATATCTCATGCATTGTCTTTAATATATGAATGAATGCATTTATGTATGAAAAAGAAGAAAGGAAAGCAAAATGTTACCTCAAGGTGGTGGTTCCAGTGGTAGTCAGATTGAGCCAAGTGTTGTTGCCCAATCTAAGTAATATGGAGTTTCAAGGAACTTACCTTTTATGACCTTTTTTCTATTACAATTTTACAACCCCTAGATTGAATAGGATCATGCACGATCCTATCATTAAAATCATCCCGGTTATATGACCAATTTTAGAATATCATCTCAGAGTCATAATAGTCTATACCTTGGTCCAACAATAGAATGTAAATTGGTGGAAAGTGTTTTCCATTGATTTGCAAAGGGGGAAAACTTACAAAAAAGGGTCGAGGAGCTAAATTACAAGTATTCTAAAAGATTACAAGTAGATCTCCTCTGAGATTCTGGAGAAGTGTGCCGATAGGAGTCTGGTCAGCGCGCGACCACTTTGTCTCTTTGACAATGCGATCGATAGGATTCCCGTCTCGCCTGGTTCGGGGAATCGGAGAACAGAAGGTTAGTAGAACCCTCTTGTTACTTCTCAAAACCGCCTCCACTTAGGAATTCCTTCTCGCCTGGTTCCGGAGATTCCTTGAGAAGAAGGTATTATGGTATCAGCACCCTGATTAGAGAAGTAATTCTCTAAATTCTTGGAAGTAAGAGAATAGATCTCTGTTTAGCCGCCTCTCTCTTTGCCTATGTGCGTTCTGCGTCTCTTCTCGTGGAGCGTGCCATCCTCTCCTTGTGCCTCTGGTGGGCTGTTTATAGGGTGAGCAGGGGTATAATTGTCCCTTGAAAATCTGAAAACAGATTGAGTCAATCTGTTTAAATCTGGAAAGTAGCCTTGCTGCGAGGCTAGAATCAGCTTCTGTGAAGCTAGAAGTAGCAGGTAGGTCGGTCTCCTGATCTATTTTGATCCTTTCCATATAATTAGAAAATCTCCCTTGATCCTCTTACTCGTTTTAGGAGAGTCAAGAGATTATGGCAAGCAACTGCCAAATTTGATCTCAGATTTGATCTTGATTAGATTTGATCTTGATCTTGAATTGATTTGATCTCATCTGGAGATTTGATTGGTCAAAGGTTGACCATGACGGACCCGCAGCGGAGCTGCCGCGTCGAGCTCGCAGCGGAGCTGGAAGGAGCATCTGGCGAAGTCAGAAGAAAGCTCTTCAGCGGAGCTAGATATCATCTGTGGCGAAGCTACCGAACATCCTTCTGCGTGGTTGCGTGTGGCTTCGAGTGAAGCTAACTCTCTGCGGAGTTAACTGAGCACTTCAGGCGAAGCTGTAAGTTAGCTTCCTGATGGAGCTTTGAACGGCTCCAAGGCGAAGTTGGGCAATCTTAGCCTCTCAGGCGAGGCTAACCCTTTGGGCTCATCTGATGCTAAGTGTTAAGATAACCTAGCATCTTAGACCTGCTGGGGTCTATTCAAAGATAATCTGGGCTCACTGTCTGCTTCACTGGATCAGTAGAGTCCAAGTTGCTGATTTGTCCCTCAGAGATGGGTATAGGACTGGTTGTCAGCTTTTCTGTCACTTGTCTTTTGTAAATGTCGACAAGTTTAGATATTGTTCAGGCCAGTAAGAATCTTATCTTTTTTTAAATTGTCAACAAGACCCCCTTCAAAGTTTTCGAAAGTCTGCAATGGCTCAGACTTCGAAATACTTTGAATTGCTTTGATCGGTGGTATGTAAATTACGAACGTCGCCATGGTGGTTGAGTTCAGCTTCGCTTTCAATCCTGCTTCCAGGTTGGATTCGCCGAAGAATTGTGTAGATTCGTGATTCTGGTAACTTCGCGTCTGGAAGCTTCGCGTCTGGGTGGCTCTACATCTGAGCCTTTCGGAATAGGTTCGCTTTGGAACGTCATTCCTTTCCAGAGGCCAACTGCTTTCGGCCAGTTACGAGAAGGATTACTTCCTTTTCCGAAGTTGAAATAACTTCTTTTGTATTAACCAGGGAGATCATTCCCCCTACGCGCATTTTCGAGGGAGTCTATTCCCTTTCTCAAGGCTCAATAAATGTCTTAAATTCGCCCGCGTTCTATGCTTGAAGCCGTAGCGGTGCGCTCAGACCATGAGGCCTATAAATAGAACACTTGAGGTCCTCTGCAGAGAAGCAGTCTGTTCATGACTTCTCTTGGTTGTGAACTAGTGGGGGTGCCCACTCTGGTCATTAACCGGCCAAGAACTAGTGAGTCTCGGTCATCCAGAGACTTTACCAATGAACTAATACTTTAGGGAGTTTATCTCCCTTAAATTAGCTTTAACACCTGCCTTAGGGATCGTTTTTCCTTGTTCTTCATTTTGCATCTGACTGATCTGCAAAGAAGGGCTCCAGCCCAGCTTCCCAGCGAAGCTATCATTTTGACTTGATCAAAGAAAGATCACTGCATGCTTGCCTGCTAAGTTCGCCACATAGGCAAGACTTGGGACTTAGTCTCTTCAAAGTTTGAGCCAGTCTTGCCATATAGGTGGGGCTAAGACTGCGTCCCTCTGGATCAGTCTGGCTTAGCCATATAGGCGAGTCTAGGACTTGGCTTATGCTGAGCTAGCCCATCATCATTGTGCAAGTGAGGCTATCCTCTGCTTTAACTGAAATCAATTTTTAAAGCACAACTGAATCGGATATAAATTGCTTCGCCCAAAGAACTTGACTTAGCGTATCCTGCTTGCATTTTCCTTTGATTTACTGCTAACTTATGTCAGTTTGCATTGCAGTGAGCTATGTTTGCCATTCTTTTGTTTTGACGAAAGAGACCAGAAAGTTGCCTCTTGCTTTTCCAGTTGAAACTTTAAATTCTAAGCAGGAGGAACAAACTGGGGCAGCTGATGCGTATTCCCAGAAGAGGTTGGCAGTCGCTTATCCGAGATGATCCACTTCGAGGCGAGGCTGGTAGCCGCTTATCCGAGATGATCCACTTCGGGAAAACGGACGTCACCTGTAAGGTCTCGAATCCTTCTTTTGCCAATTTTCATCAAAAAGGATCCAGCCTTCTTGTGGCAATCGGTCCTTCGCAGATTTTCATTAAAGAAGCTCCAGCTCCTTGATTAGCAAAATCTGCCATTATGTGAAGAATTACAACCTTATGCAGGAGGAAGGCTTTTCGTGTCCAGTTGGTTAGGCTTGGAAGTAAATAGGACCACTTGTATGCCTTTTGAGCAAATGATTCTGTTGTACGAAACACAACCTTGATGTAGTAGTATCAATGTACCTTCCCTTTTAAATCAATAAAAGTTCAGTTTCTGCTTATCTGATTTGCTTTTCCTTCTTTTCCATTTGAAGTGGACCGGTGGAGCTAAACTTCGTGCGAAGTTAAAGACAGGATCCCATCCGAATCAGGAACGAGCTTCCAGCGAAGCTAGCATGAATTTTCTGCGAAGCTGTGTTTTTAACGGAGCTAAGGCATGTTTTTTTCGGCGAAGTTATTCATGCGTCGCGTGAAGGCAGCACTAGACTTACAGCGGAGTTAGCCCTTAATGGGGCTGAATTAGCGCTTCTCGGGAAGGCGCTTTAGGCACCGTTTCAAATTAATTTGAAACGACAGCCTGTGCTCTTTTCGAGGCGTCGTTTAGGCAATCATCAGCCTATAAAAGCCTGATCGGGCTGAAAAGAGAAGACACTTTTCTTTGAATTTTCAGAGAACTTTAACTCTCTTCTTCCTCTTCTTCTTTGTTCAAGAATTCAAGAGCCTCTTCAGTTCTTCAATGGCTCCCAAGAGATGAGCAAGAAAAGAGGTCGCAACCTCTACGACAGAGGGTCCTTCTCCTCCTCCGGTCATCGAACGACCGATCGCCGGTAGGGATCTTTTCCCTTATGATTAGAGATTTTCATCTCTCTCTTAAAGCCGATTTCTGGCTATCTTTCGATGAACCCAGGACGATCAATCATGATCTCGTGATCTTAGGGAGTTCAATTCCCTGAATTTCTCTCGTTTTCTTGACTGGGAATATTAGAATCGAAGGGTCTCTTCTTCAAGCTTCCAGGCGAAGCTATCCCTCAGGCGGTTCACATCCTGTTGAATGACAGGATACGAAGCTAGCCTTTGAAAGAACCTTAATGCCCTTAAAATAGTCTTTAGGCAATAATACCCTTCTGACAAAGTTAGCCCCTGGGGCTTTGTCGCATTCTGTTGTTCGAGGCCAAGCTTCCAGAGCGAAGCTAACACTTTGATATTTTCCTGCATCATGCTCTCATGTGGAATGCGGAGTTGCGCTGCAGCTGCGAAGCTAAGCTTTAGAGTGAAGCTATCATTAGGCCAGCTTCGCTTGAAGAGCGAGGCTATGCCTTAACAAAAGTTGCATTTTTGTTTTAGCCTTCGTTTGGCTGATGAACTAATCATAGTTTTTTCTTTGTTCTTGCAGTGCACTACACTCCTGGTCCTCTAAACAGTCTCTTTGGCATAGCCAGGGGGCTAGATGGTAATGTCAGCCTACAATTTCAAGGGCAAGCTTCGCTGTTCAGCGAGCAAAGCTCTCCTGCTCGGGATACACTTATTCATGGTGGGGATCAACACACCATGAGGAGCATCTTAACTACTGCGCCCCTTGAAGATTCTGACCGCCGAATCTATCGGAAGCCCGGCTTCATATTCGGAGATGCAGCGCCAGACCATGATCGCCAGCTGCTAGCCGGAGAGGGGCAGTGGATTTTCAAATTAGATGGTGAGAAGTTCTATCTCCCGTCTAGTAAGAGGCCTTTTCCCTTGTCCTTCTTTCGATGCGTGATGAGGGCTCGGAAGATGCAGTGGCAAGTGAGTTAGACTACTGAATCCGTTCACGTAGGGAAGTTGATAATTTTCTCACTCGGTTACACAAGAGCGGGGCCTCCTCGCTGCATAATGGGTCTCCACCCTCGGACTGTACTGCCAGACATCCCAGTGGGAGAAAATCCTGCGGTGGCTCAGACCTTTGGGAATCAATTCTTTAAGGTTCGTGGCAACTATCCAGCCACTGATTTCAGGACTCCAGGGTGGATTCACCCTCTGAAGGCATGGTGGAGGGATTTGACTCTATATGTCCTTGCTCATTTTGAGGAGGATCTAGAGAGGTTGGGGCTTTATGAGGCCGTCAGGGCGACCTGTTATGGCATTCGGATGAGTGTAGCGAACTTCTATGCCATCTTTGAGTTATACTGCCCGGCTACAGGGACCTTCTTCACCCATGTTGGCGAATTGGATATGGCTCTATACGAGATGTGGGAAGTCTCTGCTCTGCCTTTCGGATCTCTCCCATATGAAGAATATTTCCCGTGCGAGGCGGAATTGGCACTTCTGGAGAAGCAGGAGCCCGCCTTGTTTGAGACCTATCGGGAGTTGATGTGCCACTTGTACATTTGCTCCAGCATGCATGGGAGCCATAAGGGAGATTCATGCAGTTTGAAGAGCTGGGAAAACTATTTGTTCCCAGTCATGGAGAATACTCCTGAAGCAGCTCATTGTGGAGTTGCTGATGAAGACATCTTTCGCCAGATGCAAGAGCATTCTCAAGGGGATCTAATTCTGAAAGAAGATGACGGCCCCTATGAGAAAGGCGACATTCTTCAGAGTGTCCATCACCAGGCTCGTCGACCGACGTCCCGGAAGGCACTTCTGGCTAGTTTCTTGACGGTCTGGTTGAAGAGATGTGTGGTGCCATCTTCATCGGGCGATGTCATTCATCCGACTGTCTTGTTGCCGGTCGTTCGTCTAGTCCATGGTCGTTCCCTTGGACTCCTTCCAGCCATGGTGTGCTGTATTCAGAGAGGCCTTCACACATTAACAGAGGCTTTCTATAGGCCACCAACGATGAAGCGGGGAAAGGGGAGTATTTTGCCCTGCGACGGACCAAACCCCAGAATAGGTCTGCCCTATACTTATTTGATGGCGTGGTTCGCCCTTCATTGTCCTTCCATGATCCAAGCCGGAGAGGAACCCCCAGAAGGTGTTCAAATGGCGCTTCTCCGTCGATTCGAGGGATGTTCATAGTTGAAGACTTACGTGGCTGCAGTTCGTAAGCTACTGTGCCGCCATGACGTCTATAGCCTTTTCCGCTGCTTCCCCTATATTCGGGATGCGGGCTATGGTGAAGAATTTAAGGATGTGGGAGAAGGGTGGACGTCATTGAGCCGGGAAATCTTTGAGTGGCTGGTTAGCATTCGGCCCTCACATTTGTTGTACAAGAGCGGGGACACTTGTTACTTGGAGCCCTATGTTCCAAGTCGGTTTGCCCGTCAGTTTAGGTATGACCAACTGTATGTGGGTAACCCAAACAGCAGTCTGGCCTTCATGGGGAGCCTCATTGATGAAGCTCGTGCCTGGCGGTTCTTCATTGCTGGCTGTACCGAAGCGCGGCTGTGCATGCCGCTAAGGACTCCGAACCTTCTGATGACCCTGGGATTCTGCCAGTGGTATAGGACCTCAAACTCCACACCCACTGAATTTTCTATTAATTCTTCTGGTGTGAAGTTAATTTCTCAGCGGCTAAAGCGGAAGGTCTCTGAGAAAAACAAGGGTAAAATGGTTAGCGTCCCAGGCCTCGGGGAATTCATTACCGTTGATGACAGCGAAGCCTCGAATGTAGGAAGTCCTCGCTTTGAAGCGGATACAGGTGCTGAGACTCCAGCAGCAGCTTCTGGCGGGGTAGGCACGGCCCCCGTAGAATAGGTCGACATTGAAGAAGTGGAGGAAGAAGATCCCGACGTCCACTTCAAACGAAAACGGGAGGGTGAATCTCGATAGAAGAGGGTAGTGAAGAAGCCTCGTCGCTACGCTCCTACGGTTGTTGCAGAGGGCGAATTATCTGCAGCGCCTCCTCCTCCTGCCCCATTAGCAACTAAATTGTCGGTTCCTAAACCGACTACTGTTAAAGCCGCTCCGAACTCGGGTAAAATCAGCTTCGCTCTTATAATATACTTCTTATGTGTTCCAGACAACTCATAATTTACTTTATGATTCAGGAACTGAGGTGACAAAAAGCCCGAGAGCTGAATCTGTCGGAGAACAAAGGGAGCATTATGATCCCTTGTTTACTTATAAGGAGGGCGATGAGGCTGGCTATTTCGCCATCTCAGAAGAGTCCGGGGATGATGCGGCTGATGTAGGTCCTTCGGGCGCTGGGACTTCGAAAGGAAGTCCCGAAAATTCTAGCTCCTTTGGGTGGACCACGGAGGGTTCGGCAAGTGAAGGTGGGCCGGCCATTCGTGTTGATTCCGCTAAAGATTTTCCAATGGAGCCCGCAGGGACTGATGCAGCCATCAAGACGATTGAGGCGACATCATCTTTTGGTGCTGTTTTGACCTTTTAACTCTTGCTATTTATTATGCCTTGCCTAAACAAAGTCTTGTTGCAGGTGTTCCGCCTCTGGGTGCATCAAATTCAAGAGAGCCAGCCAATCTTCCTGAGGGAACCAGGGGTGAAGTAAGTACTTCGACCACAGCGGATGCTGCTGAGTTGGATGCTTTGTATGGCGACCTGCCCTCTTATCAGCCTGAACCAGCCAGAGGAACTGAAATTGAGGGGACGGTAGTCATGGAACCAATCTCACTTCCAACTATATCGGTGAGTGAGATGCCATTGGTTTCGCCAGCGTCACCTATCTTGCCAGGCGCAGAGCTAAGGGTGATTACTAGTCCTACTTCTCCAACACTGGTGGTTGAGCCTGCTCTCCCGGAAATAGTCACTAGTCCGACCTCGGTTGTGGCTAGTGTACTGGTTTCAATGAGGACTTCTCCAAGATCACCGATGACCTCTCATGTTGCTACAGCTAGTGCTTCTATTATTCCTTCCACGGTAGTGTCAATAAAGCCGGTGGAAACTCTATCTTCAGGGGCTGCTCGTCTGCCAGGAGTGATTGAGGCTGAGAATGAATTTGTGGCTGAGCTAGTTGATAGCTTTTATAGGAGCTTAAAGCGATCCATTGCTCTGCACTTGAAAGGCTCGACTACCTCATTTTCTGCTTTAAAGGTGGTCCTCTCCCGAAGCATTAACAGTATCCGAGACTTTGAAGGGGATGACCAGGCTACTGCATTGGAACTTCTGATGGACCAGCTTGAGAGGGATGTAGACGAATGGCGTCGTCTTAGCCATTCGGACCTGGAGTCTTTCGTTAACGAGCAGCTTGAGCACCTTGTTGCACAAATGCATGAAGCTCATCTTGCCGCTCAGGAAGCTGCTAAGGCCATTTCTTCTGATTTGAAATCCTTAGAGACGAGGAAAGTAGAGCTCGGGGATTCCATAGACGCTTCTAGCAGTGCTCTTCTTGACGCTGAGGACAAAATTGAAAAGGCCAAGGAGATGATCAGGAAGGCTAATCTTCTTTTATCCAAGGCTGAACCAGTGCGTCTTGAAGAGACTACCCGGCTTGAGCAACTTAAGGCTCAGAGTGACGAACTATTGCGACAAGAGCTAACTCAGAGGGCAACCTTAGTTGAAGTTGAAGCTCGCTTAGCCCAGACGGCGAGCTTTAATGAGGCCGAGTTGAGGTCGCAGGCTCTTGTCAGCGCTGCTGATGATAGGAAGACAAGACTGGCCATTCTTGAAGGACAGACTAAATCTTATGAAGCACCATCATAGCTTGTAATATGTGCCTTCATGTATCCCTCTTTTTAGAATCAATGAAAAGTGATTTTATTTTGACTCCCCTGTTGCATTTTCTACTTGTTTTATCCTTTGAATTGTCGCTTTCAAGTTGTACTGCAGCCATTTGAGAAAATAGTTCTTACCGGACTGAATAATGAGACTTGGCTATCTGCCGGTTCAGAGGTCGCAATGATGTAACCGATTGAGAAACCGCCAAGCTCGAAGTAGTCCTTGTCGGACTGAAAGATGAGACTTGGCTATCTGCCGATTCAGAGGTCGCAATGACATAACCGATTGAGAAGCCACCAAGCTCGAAGTAGTTCTTGCCGGACTGAAAGATGAGACTTGGCTATCTGCCGATTCAGAGGTCACAAGGACATAACCGATTGAGAAGCCACCAAGTTTAAAGTAGTAGTTCTTGTCGAACTGAAAGATGAGACTTGGCTATCTACCGGTTCAGAGGTCGCAATGACGTAACCGATTGAGAAGCCACCAAGCTCGAAGTAGTCCTTGTTGGACTGAAAGATGAGACTTGGCTATCTGCCGGTTCAAAGGTCGCAATGACATAACCGATTGAGAAGCCACCAAGCTCCAAATTCTGTCAAACGAGGAAATCACTGTCATAGGTTTAGTGTTAACGTAACAGCGGAATGGATGCCAGAGGTGTAGTGTTAAACATAGCATGAAAAGGTCTCGTTCTCACGGGGAGAAACGAGAAAATCACTGTCATAGGTTTAGTGTTAACGTAACAGCGAAATGGATGCCAGAGGTTATACTGTTAAACATAGCATGAAAGGGCCTCGTTCTCACAGGGAGAAACGAGGAAATCACTGTCATACGTTTAGTGTTAACATAACAGCGAAATGGATGCTAGAGGTTATACTGTTAAACATAGCATGAAAGGGTCTCGTTCTCACAGGGAGAAACGAGGAAATCACTGTCATAGGTTTAGTGTTAACGTAACAGCGAAATGGATGCCAGAGGTTATATTGTTAAACATAGCATGAAAGGGTCTCGTTCTTGAAGGGAGAAATGAGGAAATCACTGTCATAGGTTTAGTGTTAACGTAACAGTGAAAAGGATGGAAAGATCTGTATATGTGGTCTTATCATTCCCAGGATTAGAATTGGTAAGTGATTTTGGAGAGGGAATCAAATGGGAACAGGTCTCTTAGGATTTTTAGCAAATCCTTAGCTATCAACTGGTTTGATATGCCTTTACCAACTACCGTTTGAGTCGGGCTAGCCATGCTATTCCCCTCAGCATGATGAGTTGTCGAGGACTTATGTTGGGCTTAAAGGCCAACATTTTCCTCTATCCTTAACCGTTAAAGGTGTTGGATCATGTGGTTAGTGCATGTGTTAACCTTGATTCTCCTTTGAGACAACCAGTGTATGACCAGGTTCCTACTAGTTTATGGTTGTATGATCTCGTTTGGAGGAAGAGAGAGGCGCTCTTTCTGGGTACCTTGGATTTGAAGGTCTTGATCAAAGGTGTAATGTTAACTTGATCATAAGAAGGGTCCTTAATCAAGGATAATACTTCTTTAAGAACTTGCCATTGATCGGCATCATGAGTAAATCACCCTCTGAAGTCATATGGCGATATGCTCCGTTTGAATAGACTGTTTCTATTATAAACGGTCCTTCCCATTTAGGCTGAAATTTGCCCTTGGTTTTGTGAGTCATGATCATTGGTCGTCTGACGGGTAAAACCAAATCTCCTTTCTGGAAGACTCTTTGTTTGATCTTCTTATTGAAGGCTTTTGAGATTCGAGCTTGATACAACTCGATGTGTTGCTAAGCTTGTAGTCGCTTCTCATCTAGGGCTTCGAGCTCTTGAAGATGCAACCGATTATTATCCTTTGATGTGATCTTAGTGGTCAGAGCAACTCGTAATGATGGAATCTGGATTTCCAACGGTATGACTGCTTCATACCCGTACACCAGGGAAAAAGGCGTATTGCCTGTCGGGGCCCGAACTGTGGTTCGGTTGGCCCAAAGACATTCACCAAGCTTTTCCTCCCAACCTCGCTTATTCGAGGAGACGAACTTCTTGAGTAACTTGATGATTGCTTTGTTGAATGCTTCCGCCAAGCCATTAGCGGCGGGATTATAGGCAGTTGAAGCCACATTCTGAATTCGGTATTTATCGCAGAATCGATAGAATACCTGGCTTATGAATTGGGGACCGTTATCATGGATGATCCGCCTAGGGACACCAAATCGATGGATGACATGGTGTTTGATGAAATTAACCACGTTAGAGGTTTTAACTTCAACCAGTGGTATAGCTTCTGCCCATTTTGAAAAGTAATCGGTTGTCGCTAAGATAAACCGGTGACCTCTTATCGAAGAGGGGCTAATTAGCCCTACGACATCGATTCCCCATGCTTCTAATGGCCATGAAGCAACAGTTGGGTGGAGCAACTCCAGAGGCTGGTGTATAAAGTCCGCATGAATTTAGCACGCTTTACACCTTCATGCATATTGGATGGCATCGGCTATCATGGTTGGCCAATAATATCCAAGCCTATGCAATCTGTCTTTAAGTTTTGGACCTGGCTGATGAGCTCCACATATGCCATTGTGTGCTTCTTTAAGCACTTCCTGTGCCTCTGAATTAGAAAGGCAACGGAGGAGGACACCGTCATATCAACGACGGTAAAGTGTCTTCAGAGTTGGATCGTAGTAAAACAGAGAGATCTTCGTCTGATAGATGCCGCTTCTTTAGGATTGTCTGGCAGCAGACCATGTATAGCATAGTCGATGAGAGAAAATCGCCAATCTCTCGGCTAAAGATCCGTCGAGATATTATAGACCTCTCTGGTTCTTAACATATGTTTAGAGCAGACAAGGTGTCGAGTTGCCACTGTGAGGTGATACTCGGTGTCGACTGGCAAGGCTAGTGTTGTTGCTAATGCAGCAAGAGCATCCGCCTTAGTATTCTGAGATCGAGACACGTGCCCGATGTAGAAACCATCAAACAGATTAGCCAATTCGATTACTGTATGATAATAAGGCACCAAATCCTCGTGGCGGACCTCATATTCGCCTTTAACCTGATTGATAATCAGTTTTGAATCGTTGTAAGCTTCAAGGTAGCGTACCCCCATTCCGTGGGCGAGCTGAAGACCAATTATTAGAGCATTATATTCCACTACATTGTTGGAGCATGATTCCGTCAGAGAAAATGCTATGGGAAGGACGTGATTTTGTGGGGAGATAAACACAACCCCCACGCCGGCAATGATCTTGCCTTTAGGGCCTATTCGTGATGCTCCTTCGAAGAACATCTGCCAAACTTCATCCTCTTAAGTTATATTTGACTCAAAGACTTCATCTGAAATATCTTCATGAAGTTTTGAGTATTCCAGAACTGGATGAGCAGCCAAGAACTCTGCAAGGGCCTGGCCTTTAACCGCCTTTTGAGGGATAAAGATCATGTCGTATTGAGACAAAAGAAGCGCACATTTAGCTAATCTTGAATTCAATGATCCTGGCTTCGTCATGAGAAGACGCAAAGGATTCACTCTGGAGATGACATGTATGGTTTGGCTGACCAAATAATGTCATGTCTTTTGAACGGCAAAGACAAGAGCTAAGCATTCCTTCTCAATAGGATTATAGAGAGATTCCGCCCCTATCAGAGTCCTTCTCAGATAATAAATGGCTTGTTCGTGACCATTGTCGTCCTTTTGAGCAAGGAGGGCACCAAGAGAATGGTTCATAGCTTTCACATAAAGCAAGAATGGTTTCCCTGATGTGGGAGCCACTAAGACTGGGGGTTTTGTGAGATATGTCTTGATATCCTCATAAGCTTCCTGACAAGCTTGATCCCATACAAAGGAAGCACCCTTTTTCATGAGTCGGGTGAACGGCTGACAGCGGCCTGAGAGATTTGCGATGAATTTTCTAATATAAGCCAGTCTACCTTGCAAGCCCCTAAGCTTTTTAAGATTCCTCGATGGATACATGCTCTGAATTGCTTTGACCTTGTCTTGGTCAAGATGAATTCCTTTTGATGTAACAATAAATCCAAGGAACTTGCCACTCGAAACTCCCAAGAAGGATTTTGTCGGATTCATTTTCAGTTGATGAGCCCACATTATGTCGAACATCGTTCTCAAGTCATGAAGATGGTCATTCTTAATGCGGCTTTTGATAGCAATGTCGTCGACATAGCATTCTACCATTTTTCGGAGATGATCGCGAAAGATTGTACTCATTGCCTGCTGATAAGTTGCTCCGGCGTTCTTTAGCCCGAAGAGCATCACAGTGTAGCAGTATACCCCCAAAGGTGTTCGGAACAAAGTATGCTTCTCGTCGTCGGGATACATCTTAATCTGATTGTACCCTGAAAAACCGTCTATGAAAGACATTCTTTCGAATCCACAAGTATTGTCAATCATGACATCAGTGATGGGCAGTGGGAATTCGTCTTTAGGACAGGCTGTATTGAGATCACGGTAGTCGATGCAGATCCGTATTTTCCCATTCTTCTTGAGGACGGGAACGATATTAGCAACCCAATCTGGATGTTGTTCTTCCCGTATGAAGCCACATGCAATGAGCTTATGAACTTCGACTTCAATAGCATCCATAATGTTCGGGCGAAACCGACGTTGTTGCTGCTTGATTGGCTTGGCGTCAGGTCTGATGTTCAGACGATGCATGGCTACCTGTGGATCAAGTCCGGCCATGTCTTCGTAGTTCCATGCGAAGACGTCTATATACTCCTTTACGAGTATTATTAATTCTTCTTTTTCCATAAGTGACAAGCTTTCACTTATAAAGATAGTTTTAGGGTGATTTTGACTACCCAAGTTGACTTGAACCACCTTGTCTTCGGTAGGTTGTTTGCGCAGTTCGAATTGCTTTTCCCATTGGAGTTTTAACTGCTGAGCCCATGGTTCCTCATCAATAGCTTCCGCAGGCTCCAATTGACTGCTTGAAGTCATGTTAACATTGAGATTCTCGAACATTACTCCCACACTGACATCTGAGTCTCACTCGGAGGAAGAGGCAGAATGTGATGGCATCGATTTGTCATCCCTGAATTGAACCGTTGCTGGTGGTGTGGGTGTAACGTATCCCAACCCTCCGCGTGTGTTATCATAGTAATTTGTAGGTTTCCCTTTTGGCACAAAGTTACGCAGCAAACTACGCCTTCCTTTTTCGAAATTCAGGCCCTCTCCATGCTTCAGGTTGTACCCCACTTTCTTCATAATATGGCGCGCTGGTCGTGCGTAATGGAAGAATTGTGGGGTGTCTGAGTCTGAACTTGAATCTGCGGCTGTGGATCCCCGTGGTTGGGTTCTTCCGAAAATTATCGGTGACTGACCTTCTTTGGATGGAGGGATCACTAAAGCGGCCCCTTCTATAGATTCCATAGGTGTACCGGATGCACTTGGTCTATGTAAAGGCGTATGCAGAGAGCTATCTGTAATTGATTCAAACAACCTAACACTCACAGGATAATCAAAGGAAATATTATCATTAATTACCCACTCGCCCTCATCTTCAGAAGGAGCGTTACATTTAAGACATGCTATAATTGATTCATTAATCAAAATGGTTGGCACGTCTGCTTCAGATTCTGAATCCGCCTCATTGCCACTATCATCATCATCTGGCAATGATTCTTTGGATGTTTCACCGGTCTCTTGATACAGGAGAGCGTCAGTGAAGTAATTTTTCACCCCTTTGAATGGTTGCTTCTCAGCGAAGACAGTTCGTACCGTTGCATCATCTTCAACATATTTAAAGCACTGGTGCAGAGTGGAGGGAACGATCCAGTTGGCGTGGATCCACGGTCGTCCTAACAGCAAGTTGTATGACATGTCAGCATCAATGACATAGCACGTCACTTCTGACTTCAGGCTCCCGATTCGGCAACGGAGTCGAATTTTTTCAAGTGGATGACTACTCCCGGCATTAAAATCGTATATTGTAGTAGTAGTTGCGGACAAACTAAATAGTGGTATACCGAGGAAGTAAAGGAGCCTTTTGGGGATGATGCTGAGTGCAGACCCCAGATCAACCTGTACCCTTTCAATGCATGTTGAACCGATGTATCCGGTGTAGTACAAAGGTCGATCGTGCTTGTTATCCTTGAGAAGCATATCTTTCACTGTGAAGGTGATAGCAGGTACCCTCGACTGCACATGATGGCATTCAGGGCAAGAAGGCTGAGCGTCATCGTTAGGGATCTCTGGCATATTTGTCAGGAATGATTCTAAATTAGCCAGCGCATCTCTGAGCGCTTCTCTTGTCTCTTTTGAAGACGAAGTAACTCGTGTATAGTAATATGAGCTGGGATATTAGCCAGTTGGGTCAATATGTCAAAATGAAAGGGTGTGTCAAGCCCTGGGCCTGAAGACTTCTACAGGATATGGTCGAACCGAACTTCTCTTGGCTTCTCCTTTCCCTTGGTTGGAACCGAAGCGGATGCAGGTACTTGTACTGACGTCGTTTGCTGTTGTGTCTCGTCAATAGCTTTCTCATACTGTTTTAAGTATGATTTTTCGGATCGAGTACCTTGGCTGTTCATTACTAAGATGTTCTTCCTCATTGTGATTGCTTCCGGTATCATTGTTATTCCGGTTGTTTAGGAGTTGAGCGAGCATCTGTTGAATGTTATCCAAAGCTTCTTGTTGGGTTTTGAAAGTTTGCTCCTGAGCTTCCAAACGCCGACGAAGGTCGTCATTATCAGCCATGTTTACTGATGCTCTGTCTGTTCGCACTGAGTTGACTGTCGCCGAAGAAGCATACCCACTATCTTCATCTTCTTCATCAGACCACTGGACTGATCGTCTCTTTGGTTCTGGTGAGGCTATTGCAGTTGAGGAAGATGGCTGTTCATAACTGTAGGGTATTGCAACCCTAGATCTAGTGTTTCAGAAGACACCTTCTTCATGTACCAAGACTTCGCCCAAGCCGGGGCTATAATCTGGATCTGGGGAACTGTAGGGAGTGTCGTGGGATGCTTGTCTGCCCCTGCACAGCTCTCGTCCTCTTCCGGTCATGTTAACGGATACAGAGGGTAGATCTCGTGATACGCTCCTTTTATGATGTTTCACCAGAGCTTGCACCGACAGTCAATCAAAAACTGATCGTCGGCCTGGAGGAGTGGCGGGGATTGGTCCTAGCCAGCAATGGACTGAGTGGAATGTCACCAACTGACATCCCACTTGTTGACAACAGGAAGGGAAAGTTTGGAAAGATTCTGACTTTCGTTTGCTTGTCAAGAATTCCCGCAAGTCGGACCCAGTTGGTGTTGGCCCAAAGGCCTTCCACCCTAGTTTTGATGATGATTAACTCATGTAGTTATGTTTACTAATATTCTTGTGATTTTAGTTACAGATCATTAATCAAGATATTAATTAGTTGGTGATTAGCTTCAACAAAGGAGTTTAGAAGCTTTTCATGGTGATTCCAGGGCCAAAGCTTCAAGTTCACACATTGCCTAGCCCATGGATGGAGTTTTGGATCGAGTCAACTTGAAGATGAAGATCATCAAGAAGACTTAGGTATCCTAGCTTAGTTTAGTGTGTTTTAGATCCATTTGTAAAGCTTAGTATAGTTGATATGCTCAAGTGCACAAACACACACGTTTTATGTTTGGTTTTTGGTTTTCATGAATAGTAGATCAAAACAAGTTTACTTTATTTTTATGTATATTAGATATGTTCTAGATATACATACATGCTTTAAACTTGCTAGACAAACTTATTTTGACTTTCCTATTCGTGTATTGAAAAATCAAGTTTGATAAAATACAAGTGTTGGTTTTGATAAAATTTGCAAGACTCAAAAATGAATTGATATGATTGATATATGTCTTGAAATTTTTATCACTTGTTTGTGTTTCAATATAAAGTGTTAAAACTATTTTTGGTGATTTTTAGAAAAGATAAAAAGATTTTTCAAAATATGTTTTAACCCAGATTCTGACCCAGGTTTGTGCTGACAGGCCAGGTCGGTCGACCGTATGGGTCGACCGCACCAAGGGCCGGTCGACCCCACGGGTCGACCGACGTGCACAGACTTGTGCACGTCTGGCAGACACAAACTCGGTCGACCGTACGGGTCGACCGGGTCTGAGAGCAAAGCTCTCTGTTTGTTTGGATCGACCGGGCGGGTCGACCGTGGTTGCCCAACGGTCACATTTCTGACCGTTGGCGGTCGACCCGGCCGGTCGACCGGTAGCCTGTCAGGCTGCCGGCTCAGCCTAACGGCTAGTTTTCTGATGGGCCTATAAAAACCCCATTTCTTTGAGATTTTGGCTAAGGTTTTTACAAGAGAAAAATTCTCAGTTTTCCTGAGTTTAAAACAAGTTTTAAAAAGAGTTTTTGGGCTTTAATCTTCTCATCTTTATTGTTTTGGGTTTTTGGAAAATCAAAGAAAACTAGGGTTTTGGGAGATTGTATTGATTTTCATTTTCTATCATTTACAAGAGATTTCCCAAGTAGTTTTTATTTGTTACTTGTTTCCAAAAACACCTAGTTTTTCCACACTTGAGCTATCACCTATCCTATTCTATTAGGATCATTTGTTTGTGGGAAAAACAAAAAAAAGAGAGATTGTTTGAGGTTGTTGAGCCTCCAAGTTGTAAACCCTTTTCTTTGTTGGGTGCTCCCTCTTAGGTAGAGGTTGAGGTTTGGTTTGCTCCCTCTTTGGTAGAGGTGGAGATTGGTGTTTGCTCCCTCTGGTGAGAGGTGGAGTTAGAGTTTGTAAACCCTCTTCGGTAGAGGTGTTGGTTGTTGTTTGGCTACCGGCCTACCCCTCGGTTGTGAGGCGGTGATTGAGAGAGGAGTTTGGTACTCCTAGTGTTGTAATAAATCCTCTTCGATAGAGGTTCCCTCGGTGGGAGATAGTGGATTGGAAATCCTACACGGTGGTGTAGGCGGGGATGTAGATCTAGAGGCTCGAACCTCGAAACATATCTTGTTGTTAGTGTTTGATCCACTTATCTGTCTAACTCTCTCTTTACATTGTGCAAAGCATCATTCATAACATCATATCATATTTGCTTGTGTTGAGCATAATTCATATTGCCATATCATATCTATTTGCTTGTGTTGTCCTTGCATTAATTCACATTGCTTATTCATTATATGCTTGGATTGCTTGTGTGTGTGCCTCACTTATACTTAACCACAAGAGCTTCAAATAGCACCTCAACCCATTCAAGGGGAATCAAGAGGAGTTAGTCCAGAGCCCTTCACGGGGAATTCGGCTACACTTATGCGTTGTATTAAGTGTGTTGCAAAAATTATTTTAAGCTTCCGCATTTAGAGCATTTAGTTCACTAGATTAGCACTTGCACCTATTCACCCCCACTCTAGGTGTTTTTCAATTGGTATCAGAGCTAGTGCTCCTAATATTAGGCTTAACATCCTAGGAATGAGATCCATTTGATTGCTAGTCTATTGTTTGCATTTGCTTGTTTGCACACTCATATAGTTTGCCATGGACTTCATGACCCCACCTAGCTTTGACCCTTCCAACATTGTTGTTTGGAAGTATAGGATGTCCATGTACCTAAAGACCCTAGGTTTGCATGTCTTTCTTACGGCCACCAAGAAATGCTATCTTGGAGATCGCAATCATATAGGGGTGATTGAACTTTTACCTGCACACAAAATTATAGATGTTAGATTTAGAAGTAAAGGTGTGCAGTGTTCAATACTATCCGCTGTAGCAAAGGCTATGCGGGTCGTGATCCTCAGGGAGGGACTAGCGATGGAAGCGTTTGTAAGTTATCTCTAAAAGTTATTTTATTTTTATTATTTACAGTTAAGTTAGAAAGAAAGAAAGTTATCTCTAAAATTTTTTATTATTTTAATGTTAAGTTAGGAAGAAAGGAGATAGAGAAGAAGAAGTGGTATTTACAATGAAGTGGAAGAAAAGAATTTAGGAAGATGTGGATCTAAACTAAAGAAAGAAAAGAAAGAAAAACTTATAACACGTGCAAACCTCTTCAGCCTGCTTACCTTAGATCCGTGCGATGATTTACCTTTTCTTGGAAGACTTGCAAGTATGGCGCATAGGATGTTCATCGCCATAAGCCATCAAGGGTTCTTCTTTGGCTAGGCAGTCTCAATGCAATTGGGTCTCATTGTTCACAAGGCATTAGAGAAAAACAAATGAAGAAAACAAGAATAGAGAAATACAAGAATATACAAGAGTTGAAGAACATAAAATAATAAAAGAACAAAACGAACCTTAAATGGATTTCATAAACAATGGAAGAAATAGTAGGCTTACACCGCTGTCACCTCAGTACAAGCATGGACTCCTTCCTCCATGAAAGCTTCCTCCACTCTCAGTTACAGAATTTACAAAAGAAAAACGAAAAGAAAACCTAAACTAGAAGAAAGAGAAAAACCTAAAAACCCTAGCTTTTGGCCCTTGGCTCTGCCTCTGGACGCTGTTTCTCGTTGCACTGCAGGGCTATTATAGGTGCAGAAGGAGGTAGAGTCCCGGATAAGCTCGTACACGAAAACAGTTCCCTGGTCTCATCCAAGCCGCGTTTCCGCGGCTCAATGTTATATGTTGGCCACGCGCTTTGGCGTGTGGCTTCTCCTGGTTCGTCCATCTGGTCGTTTTCTTCTGGAAGCTGTATCCTGGCTCTTGATCTTGGGATTTCGAGATAACTTAGAAATCAAGTTACCTAGATCTCAAATATCCTAAATCTTTTATCCACGAATTTCCTTATCTTTGCACTCTCTTCTTTGGCTTTTATCCTCATCCTGCAAGTGTTTAGGGTTGGATAGAAGTTTATCCTTCCCTCTTCTTTGATATTTGCAACTTTAGCCCTTGTGTATTTGCACTTTTGACATTTGGTGTTTGTACTTTTGCACTTGGGCTTTGAATGTGGGCTTTTGGGCTCTTTTTAGGCTTTAATTCTTTCTTTTTATTATTTCGAGGCCTGCACACAATAAATTACAAAATATTAATAAATGTGCAGAATTATATGAATAAATATGAAAATGTGATGGTAAATGTTATGATATAAATGCACTTTTCATGGGTACGGGAACGAATACCGACTCAGGAAAGAAACTCAAATCAAGTAAAGATTCAGGAGTCGGGCTAGGTTCAGGAAGTGGGTCCAAATTAATAAGTTGAAGCTCAAGTCTACAATCATCTTCCCACAATGGAATGTGACTTAATGTTGGTGATTCAAGTTCAGGAATGATAGGTGTGGGAATCAAAATTGACTCTAAAATATTACCTAAGTCGGGTAACAAAACAGGAGTCAATAATGATTCAGGAATTTGAACTTGATCATAGATTGGAGAGTCTAGGTCACATATCTCATTGGGTTCAATGATATAAAAATCAGAACTTGCCAATTTATCCATAGGACTTTCAAAATTGCACAATTGGTCAAGTTCAATATGATCATCAAAAATGGGTGACTCAATTTCATAATGAATTGGCACATGATCCAATGTTGACTCGAAAAAAGTAAAATCAGGTGGAGACACCGAAGTCATTATTGAATCAGGAAGTAAAATTGAATCATCAAGTGGGAGATCATGATCATATTCATGCTCAAGTTCTATTTCAGGAAAGGAAGAACTTGCCAAACTATCAAAAGTTGGAGTTTCGGCAAGTTCAAATGATGGCACTGAAGTAGAATCTTGTTGTCCAAAGCAACTTGGTTCGTCGGCTCTACGAGAGTGGTCAGTTATATCAGAGATGGCCGAACGGTGAGAACGTAAAGATTGGACCATCATATCTTTGTTATGATCACGGGCTAATCTAGCCTGAGTCATGGCTGCAAGCATCCTTTCATAGTCGATAGGTGCATCATGTTGTGATTGGACTTGAAAAGAGGACGTGTAATCATGATGAAGTTGTGAGTTGGTGGACTCACGCATTATCATGTCTGCGATAGATGGTAATTGTTGCTTGGACTCATGCATACTTATCATTTCCCCGATAGATGGTATTCTATTCTGAATAGGTGGATCAGAGTATGACTCTTGGGAATATTGTGGATAAGGTGGAGACGGAGGACAAGTCGGTTGAAAATTAGACTCGGGGGGATCGAAACCCCATGAACTCTGTGAAGAGTTGAAAGTATGAAAATTATGGTGATAAGATTGGGGGTATGGGTTATAATTATTCGGATAAGACCATTCTGGCACACTAGATTGATCAAAGTTATGATATGCCGGGTTGGTAATATCCAAAAAAGAGTTAGGTGTGTAATATGGATTAAAGTTGGAAAAGTTATTATTATATGCCATATCACACCAACACAACAAAGAAAAAGAAAACAAACAAATAAACAAACAAAAAAGAAAAAATTCTAACCTAAGTTAGGGTAGACCTATGACCTAGACGACTCCTAACTGGTTAGACTGTCCACGGGAGGTAGGGTGCAGACTTTGACCACAAGTTAATCAGCCAGGTCAGGGCAAGAGTGGTGGGAGGTTTTCCGTCAAAGACATTCCTTAATTAAATAACCACCAATCTTCGGGCTTTCGGCTCTCAATCCCCTTCCTAGACACTGATTTGGCAGGAGTCAACTTCCAGCACTGTTCCCCCTTAGGATAATCTCCTAATTGAGTCTGAGATGTCCCTAGAGCCAACGTCTACTAATTTTAAGTTAGGCTTGGGTTAGTGAGTGCTTGGGATATGATTTTTGGGCTAAGGAAGGGTGATGAAATCCCCACCTTATCTTGTTAATGGGTTATGCCCTTAAAATAAATTTGTGCAAGTGTACAAAATATGTAAATAAGATTCACTCAAAGCATCAACCAAGAGATGAGTCCTATTCTACATGCAATGCGAACGTACCTTGCTCCAGCACTCTTCAACAGTAAAAATAAAGGAATTGAAAAGACACATGCCTAATATGCAAACGTCTAATCAATTTTTATCTTTAACAATAAGTATTTTACTGTTGATTAATTAGCAGTAAGCAGGGTTATCACAGAACAAAGTTTAACCGAGCAGTAGACAGATATTGCAATTTGCAGCAACCTGCAAAAAGATGGATCAGTAGGGAACTACTCAGGCCGCGGTTTCGCGGCAGTTGCCGCGTTTCCGCGGCTCTGAAGTAGGCTCTTGTGCTCTGCCTTTGAGGGCAGAGGCACAGAGTTGCTATATGTCCACTTCTGCTGTCAGTTTCCCTGTTCTCCAAACCTACAAATAGAAAGAATAAAAGAATTAGTTAATATTTATTTTTTATTTTAGAGAAAAACTTACCGTCCCTCCTCGGCAACGGCGCCAAAATTTTGATTGAACTTTTATCTGCACACAAAAATATAGATGTTAGATTTAGAAGTAAAGGTGTGCAGTGTTCAATACTATCCGCTATAGCAAAGGCTATGCGGGTCGTGATCCTCAGGGAGGGACTAGCGATGGAAGCGTTTGTAAGTTATCTCTAAAAATTATTTTATTTTTATTATTTACAGTTAAGTTAGAAAGAAAGAAAGTTATCTCTAAAAATTTTTATTATTTTAATGTTAAGTTAGGAAGAAAGGAGATAGAGAAGAAGAAGTGGTATTTACAATGAAGTGGAAGAAAAGAATTTAGGAAGATGTGGATCTAAACTAAAGAAAGAAAAGAAAGAAAAACTTATAACACGTACAAACCTCTTCAGCCTGCTTACCTTTGATCCGTGCGATGATTTACCTTTTCTTGGAAGACTTGCAAGTATGGCGTATAGGATGTTCATCGCCATAAGCCATCAAGGGTTCTTCTTTGGCTAGGCAGTCTCAATGCAATTGGGTCTCATTGTTCACAAGGCATTAGAGAAAAACAAATGAAGAAAACAAGAATAGAGAAATACAAGAATATACAAGAGTTGAAGAACATAAAATAATAAAAGAACAAAACGAACCTTAAATGGATTTCATTAACAATGGAAGAAATAGTAGGCTTACACCGCTGTCACCTCAGTACAAGCATGGACTGCTTCCTCCATGAAAGCTTCCTCCACTCTCAGTTACAGAATTTACAAAAGAAAAACGAAAAGAAAACCTAAACTAGAAGAAAGAGAAAAACCTAAAAACCCTAGCTTTTGGCCCTTGGCTCTGCCTCTGGACGCTGTTTCTCGTTGCACTGCAGGGGTATTTATAGGTGCAGAAGGAGGTAGAGTCCCAGATAAGCTCGTACACGAAAACAGTTCCCTGGTCTCATCCAAAGCCGTGTTTCCGCGGCTCAATGTTATCTGTTGGCCACGCGCTTTGGCGTGTGGCTTCTCCTGGTTCGTCCATCTGGTCGTTTTCTTCTGGAAGCTGTATCCTGGCTCTTTATCTTGGGATTTCGAGATAACTTAGAAATCAAGTTACCTAGATCTCAAATATCCCAAATCTTTTATCCACGAATTTCCTTATCTTTGCACTCTCTTCTTTGGCTTTTATCCTCATCCTGCAAGTGTTTAGGGTTGGATAGAAGTCTATCCTTCCCTCTTCTTTGATATTTGCAACCTTAGCCCTTGTGTATTTGCACTTTTGACATTTGGTATTTGCACTTTTGCACTTGGGCTTTGAATGTGGGCTTTTGGGCTCTTTTTAGGCTTTAATTCTTTCTTTTTATTATTTCGAGGCCTGCACACAATATATTACAAAATATTAATAAATGTGCAGAATTATATGAATAAATATGAAAATGTGATGGTAAATGTTATGATAAAAATGCACTTTTCACTACCAATCAGGGGCCAATGCACAAGCCCTTGAGGCCATTAGAAGCACATTAAATAAAGAATATCTTATGCTTGCTTCTAACTTTGATTCCGCATTTGTAGTGTGGAATATGTTGACAACAACCACCACCTCCAAGCTTCAAGAACAAATTCAACCGGAGGAGTCTAGTGGAGAATCCGAGTCTCAATACTTAATGATCCAAGGGAATGACTCCCTTGAGGTACATTCGGAACCCCACTTAGATAATGATGATTGTGGTAGTTCTTCAAATGATTATGTTGATCCCCATGCTTTGAATGAAGAACTATCTATTGTTTGTGAAAAATTAAAAGAAAAATATAATTTGTTAAAAAGAAGAGTCTAGGAATTGAAAAAGAAAATAAGAGTTTGCATGCTAGACTTAACAATGTTTTGCAAGAGAAGGTTGAGGTCTATAATGAAAGGGATTCATTGAGATCTCAATTAGAACTTGCACTAAAAGAAAATGAATTTGTAAAATCTAAAAATGATTGCCATGCTATTTTGAAGAAAAATGAAAATTTGTCTTCAAAAATTGATTTTGTTTTAAAAGAGAATGTTGCTTTGAAAATAAAATTATTTCTATTTCAAATGAGTTGAATGTTTGTTTAGATAAAAATGTTGTTTTACAAAATAAGATTAATGCACATGTTTGTCATGCTAGTGTAGCTTCTTCATCTAGTCTACCTAATGCATGTACCTCTTCTTCTAGGATCAATGATGATATTTGTTTATTAAAGAAGAGTGTAGATTGTTTGGGCTCCACTTTGAGCCAATGTGTTGTTGGGCATACACGATTGGAATCTTTGTTTCGAAAGAAACAAGTTCCTGTTGGCCCAAAGGCCTTCCACTCTAGTTTTGATGATGATTAACTCATGTAGTTATGTGTACTAATAATCTTGTGATTTTAGTTTCAGATCATTAATCAAGTTATTAGTTGGTGAAAGCTTCCACACATCTTTCACAAGTTGATTCAAGAGCCCAAGCGTCAAAGATCATATATAGCACTTGCTCGATGGATCAAGGAGTTTTTGGATCAAGTCGGCTTGAAGATTGCGCTCTACAAGAAGACTTCGGTACCATAGTTTAGTTTTGTGTTTAGATCAAAATTGTAAAGATTAGAATAGTATGATAATGCTCAAGTTCACAACACACACGTTTCATGTTTTGAATATTGGTTTTTGGTTTTTCGGTTTTAGGTTTAACCGATCTTGGTTTTCATGAATGGATAGATCAAAACAAGTTTACATGGTTTAATGTATATATGATTTGTTCTGTATACATGCATGCTTTAATTTCCTAGACAAACTTAGTTTTGACTCCCTTATTCATGTGTTTTATGTTTTGGTATTTTTGACAAAACATATTTTGGAATCAATGACAAAAACTATGATATATATATGTTTCATGTATATTGGATTTCTATCCATATGCATCATGCCTTAAAGTGTTTAAATATCATGTTTTTGTATTTGAAAGAGTTTTGGATAAAACATATTTTCTATTCAAAATCCAAGTTTTAGAAAATACAGTTTTTGGTTTTTGGTAAAAATGATTAGACACAAAAATAGTTCATATTGATTGATATTTGAGCTAAACTTTTTACCACATGTTTATATATCAATGCAAAATGATAAAACTATTTTTGGTGATTTTTAGAAATGATAAAAGAATTTTTAAATACGTTTTTAACCCAATTTTCTGTTCCAGGCTTCAACCAAGTCGACTAGTAACCTGACTAGTCGACTAGGGCTGAGGTCGGTCGACCGACGTGCACAAATCTGTGCACGTTTGGCAGCTTTGGGACGGTCGACCGGGACGGTCGACCGGACTGAGAGCAGATCTCTCTGTTTGTTTCGGTCGACCGGGCCGGTCGACCGGTAGCTGCCAACGGGCAAAAATTGACCGTTGGGCGGTCGACCGGACCGGTCGACCGGCAGGGTTATTTTGGCAAAATCTGCTGCCAACGGCTAGTTTCCAGATTTGCCTATAAATACCCCATTTGCAAGAGTTTTTCTCTAAGATTTTTTGTGCGAATTTTTTCTTACTCTCTAGTGTTTTCATAGCAATTAAAAGAGGTTTTTGGATTCAAATTGAACAATCTTTTTGGTGTTTTATTAGGGTTTGAAAAACCAAAGAAAAGGGATTTTGGGAAAAGTTTTTATTTGAACTTCACTATCTTCATTTCTATTATTTCCCAAAGATTTTCTTTGAGTTGCCGGTTTCAAATCCCTTGGTTTTCTCCACACTTGAGCAAAAATCTACTATCTTTTCTATATGATCTTTGTGTGTGGGAAAAGAGATTGTTTGTGGTTGTTGTTGAACCACCAAGTTGTAAACCCTCTACACTTTGCTTTGTGCTTTTCCCTCTTGGGTTGAGGAGGTTGTTTGTGCAAGTGGTTTGTATCCCTCAAGTTGTGAGGTGATCCTTGCTTGGCTTTGTGCTAATCCCTCGGGTTGTGAGGTGATTGTTTGTTGGATTGGAGTTGTGCCTCAAGGAGGAGGTTGTGTTTGTAAGGAGAGGAGTTGGGTACTCCTTGTATTGTGATTGCCCCAAATCCTCGGTGGAGTTTCCCTTGTGGGAGTCCTTTGTGGACAAGCTAGTGGACTTAAAATCCTTCTGGGTGAAGACGGGGATGTAGAGCTGGGTGCTCGAACCTCGAAACATATCTTGGTGTTTGCGCTTGTTCATTGACTCTTACTCTCTCTCTTTACTTTGTGCCTTGCATCTATTCATATTGCTCATACATACTTATATGCTTGGCTTGGTTGTGTGCATCTCTTGTTTAAATTGCATATTAGTTTTTAATTCCGCATTGAGTTGATTAGATTAGCATAATCACCTATTCACCCCCCCTCTAGGTGATCTTTTAGTTCCATCTTTCCATGCACACCCTCCATGGCATACACATGCTCCTCACGGACACCCTAACACGATGTATGCTCATGTGTACACTTGTACACATTGTGGACGTAAGGGCCACCTTGCTAAATTTTGTTATGATAGAATACATGTTGATAATTTAGCAAAGAAATTTGTTTGGGTTAGAGAAGGGACTAACCCCCATGGACCCAATAAGATATGGGTACCAAAGACCACCCCTCCTATTATTTTCGATGTAGGTGTGGGCTCTCACATGACGTGAGAGTGATGACACCTTGGAGTGGATGCGTTCCAAGCTTAAAGGAAATCATATGGATGCATCACTTTCAAGGGAAGATTTGGTGGAGATGTCCACCATGTTTTGGAGACAAGGAAAGTGCCTTCTAGGTTTTGGTAACAATTCCTAAACTCCCATGTATTACATGCTTTTCATTCTTATCATTATTAGCATGTTTTGATGTTTTATAGCATGTTTCATTGTCTATGGATTAGTATGTAAATACCATGTTTATTAGATCCTTGACATACATGTATAGTATTTGAGACACATATGCTTATATGAACCCATACTTAGTGTTCTCACTTTTGTTTAAGCTATAATGTACATCATGAATCTAATACATATGAATTTACATAGTAATCATGTTTTAGTTTTATCATGATGATTTTTATATTTGTTTTTGATGCTTCATGTTATGATTACTTGTTTAGATGTTAGTTTTCATTAAGACTAGGACTTATACTTGTACATATAGTGGGCCACAAATAAATCTATATATGTTTGGGCTTGATTGCTTATTTGAACCCATTAGATGTGCTAGTATAGTCTAGTTTTGATGATTCATACATTTCAAACTTGTATTCCATTTTTGGATTTGTTTATGAGTTTTTACTTCATGTATATGTTTGTATTGCCAAACTTTAAGATATACATGTATACCCCTTGAGTCATTTGCCTTTCATGCAAATCTATATATGGACTCAATTGTGTTTAGGGATATGCATGTATACTTATTGTGTTGACAATTCATACATATACCTTGAAATGAAATTTGTTTTGGTGAAGATTTAGTTTTTTCTTGATTTTGTGTTTAATTGCTTAACTTCATGTATATGTCTATCTTATCCAAACTATTAGATATACATGTTTATCCTTTTTGAGCCACGTGCCTTAATACATATATTTTGTGGACTCGTTGTGTTTTGGATATGTATGTATGCTTTAGTTTGTATAAGACATACATATTCCTTGAAGATTAAATAGTTTTGATGATTTTTATGTTTTCATGTTTTTATGTTTAAGGAATAATTGAGCTTAATAAAAAATTTTCATGATTATGATATTCACACTTTATTTGTACACTCACATTTATTGCTTGCTCATGTTTTATTTTCATGAGTCATATTTATGCCTAATTGAATGAGAGTGTTGATTATCATGTGAATTTCATGTTTTATGAAAATCTTTTTTGTTTTATTCCTTGCTTGAAGGATTTCGTACTAGTTAACAAAATTTTTCATTTTAACTAGTTCGTATTCTTAATTTTCATATGAGTTATACCATGCTTTTATTGTTATGTCAATTGGTATCATTGAACTCTTTCAATTGGTATCATTTTGATTCTTTTGTATACTCATATGTGTTTGTGTATGTATGTTTTCAAATAGCATCAATTTCTATTGGTATCTAATTTTCATACATATATGTTTTATTTGTGCTCAAGATATAAATTTTCACAAATTTGTTTATGCTAGAGCTTGAGCTTCAACTTTATTTCAATTGATTTAGTTTTCAATTGGTATCTTATTACAAGCTTACGCATAGTTTTTGTTGGTATTTCATAAAGGGGGAGAAAATTCGTTTTTCATATTTCAATTGGTACTTGTATTTCCACTCCCTTACTTTATGATAGAAAATAGTCATTTCAATTGTTTATTTGGCTTATAAAGAAAAATACTATCTTTTGATATCAAGATGTCTTGTGTTTTAAATTGGTATCTAAAAATTTTGTTTAAAGAAAAATACAAAAGTTTTGATTTATATTTACTATATGCAAGGAGAGCTTAACATCTCTTCTACATATAGATTCATGTTGAGTGTATCTAGTAATGAGGAGCTTAACAACTCTTCTTTATGTGGTACACGTGTGTAGGGGGAGCTTCACATCTCCTCTTATGCATTACATAATGTGTGTTATGTGAATTAGGGCTTAACATCCCTCCTTCATGTAATGCATATGTGTAGGAAAGCTAACTTAGCGTCTTCCTCTTCATGTATGTATATAGAATATAAAATTTATTGATCTTTGTATATTTTCCATTGATATCAAGATGCTTCATTGACATATTTTTCTATTGATATCATGTTGTTTAAAGTCACCCCTTATTGACTTTGTTTTTTTTGTTTTAGACAAAAAGGGGGAGAACATTGTTTTTATTGTTTTGATTGACAAAAAGGGGGAGAAAGATTTTTACCCCTCATTTTATTGTTTTGATTGTTTACCCCTTTGTTGATGAGTGACAAAAAGGGGTAGAAAGATTTCGAGTTTGTTTGAGTATATATGCATATTTATGTTTTTGCATATATTAAGTTTAATATAGTTTAATGTTAATTGATCTGTAGAACATGTTTTGTTTTGAATATTTCATTTGGTATCTAGAGCATCTCGTTTATGCATTGTCATTCATGCATATTTATGTTTATTTGTTTTATGCATGAGTTAAGGGGGAGCTTCTTTGAAGCTTAACTTTAATCCATGCATATATAACACCATGAGTTTTGTCATCATCAAAAAGGGGGAGATTGTTGGCCCAAAGGCCTTCCACCCTAGTTTTGATGATGATTAACTCATGTAGTTATGTTTACTAATATTCTTGTGATTTTAGTTACAGATCATTAATCAAGATATTAGTTGGTGATTAGCTTCAACAAAGGAGTTTAGAAGCTTTTCATGGTGATTCCAGGGCCAAAGCTTCAAGTTCACACATTGCCTAGCCCATGGATGGAGTTTTGTATCGAGTCAACTTGAAGATGAAGATCATCAAGAAGACTTAGGTATCCTAGCTTAGTTTAGTGTGTTTTAGATCCATTTGTAAAGCTTAGTACAGTTGATATGCTCAAGTGCACAAACACACACGTTTTATGTTTGGTTTTTGGTTTTCATGAATAGTAGAACAAAACAAGTTTACTTTATTTTTATGTATATTAGATATGTTCTAGATATACATACATGCTTTAAACTTGCTAGACAAACTTATTTTGACTTTCCTATTCATGTATTGAAAAATCAAGTTTGATAAAATACAAGTGTTGGTTTTGATAAAATTTGCAAGACTCAAAAATGAATTGATATGATTGATATATGTCTTGAAATTTTTATCACTTGTTTGTGTTTCAATATAAAGTGTTAAAACTATTTTTGGTGATTTTTAGAAAAGATAAAAAGATTTTTCAAAATATGTTTTAACCCAGATTCTGACCAAGTTTGTGCTGACAGGCCAGGTCGGTCGACCGTATGGGTCGACCGCACCAAGGGCCGGTCGACCCCACGGGTCGACCGACGTGCACAGACTTGTGCACGTCTGGCAGACACAAACTCGGTCGACCGTACGGGTCGACGGGTCTGAGAGCAGAGCTCTCTGTTTGTTTGGGTCGACCGGGCGGGTCGACCGTGGTTGCCCAACGATCACATTTCTGACCGTTGGCGGTCGACCCGGCCGGTCGACCGGTAGCCTGTCAGGCTGCCAGCTCAGCCTAACGGATAGTTTTCTGATGGGCCTATAAAAACCCCATTTCTTTGGGATTTTGGCTAAGGTTTTTACAAGAGAAAAATTTTCAGTTTTCCTGAGTTTAAAACAAGTTTTAAAAAGAGTTTTTGGACTTTAATCTTCTCATCTTTATTGTTTTGGGTTTTTGAAAAATCAAAGAAAACTAGGTTTGGGAGATTGTATTGATTTTCATTTTCTACCATTTACAAGAGATTTCCCAAGTAGTTTTTCTTTGTTGCTTGTTTCCAAAAACACCTAGTTTTTTCACACTTGAGCTATCACCTATCCTATTCTATTAGGATCATTTGTTTGTGGGAAAAAGAAAAGAAAGAGAGATTGTTTGAGGTTGTTGAGCCTCCAAGTTGTAACCCCTTTTCTTTGTTGGGTGCTCCCTCTTAGGTAGAGGCTGAGGTTTGGTTTGCTCCCTCTTTGGTAGAGGTAGAGATTGGTGTTTGCTTCCTCTAGTGAGAGGTGGAGTTGGAGTTTGTAAACCCTCTTCGGTAGAGGTGTTGGTTGTTGTTTGGCTACGGGCCTACCCCTCGGTTGTGAGGCAGTGATTGAGAGAGGAGTTTGGTACTCCTAGTGTTGTAACAAATCCTCTTCGGTAGAGGTTCCCTCGGTGGGAGATAGTGGATTGGAAATCCTACACGGTGGTGTAGGCGGGGATGTAGAGCTAGGGGCTCGAACCTCGAAACATATCTTGTTGTTAGCGTTTGATCCACTTGTCTCTCTAACTCTCTCTTTACATTGTGCAAAGCATCATTCATAACATCATATCATATTTGCTTGTGTTGAGCATAATTCATATTGCCATATCATATCTATTTGCTTGTGTTGTCCTTGCATTAATTCACATTGCTTATTCATTATATGATTGGATTGCTTGTGTGTGTGCCTCACTTATACTTAACCACAAGAGCTTCACATAGCACCTCAACCCATTCAAGGGGAATCAAGAGGAGTTAGTCCAGAGCCCTTCACGGGAAATTCGGCCACACTTGTGCGTTGTATTAAGTGTGTTGCAAGAATTGTTTTAAGCTTCCGCATTTAGAGCATTTAGTTCACTAGATTAGCACTTGCACCTATTCACCCCCCTCTAGGTGTTTTTCAGTTGAGCCCAAACGATCCAGCGCAGAGGCTCTATTGGATCGCGCATAGGACGATGTCCTGCTCCTTTTATCACCGCAGAAGGGATTAGCACTGAATAGTGCTTCAGCTCTAGCTTCGCGGCTAAGAACCTTGGGAATACCCTTAGATGTTGAAGCTGCATAAGCACCGCCATTAACACTTAGGGACGATCCCTTAGCTCCGCTATAAACCGTGAGCTTAGCGCTTGATAGACTGGGGAGCGGAGCATGCTGTGGTGCTTTATCCACTATGCTACTGCGAAGGCGATTAGCCTTAGATAGTGCTTTGGCTCTTAATTCGCAGCTAAAAGCTTTGGAAACGCCCTTGGGCGCTGAAGCTACATAAGCAACGCTATCAGCACTTAGGGACAATCCCTTAGCTCCGCTGCGAAGAGCGGGCTTAGTGCTTGAAGAATTGGGGGAATGAAGCACTCTGTGGTGCTTTGGTTCCAGCTTCACGGCTATGAGCATGATGTGTACCTGTGGTACAGCAGCTTCGCTCATGAGAACGAAGCTGGCGCGAGGCGTTACCGCTCTGGAATTGGGCGAAGGTATGGTCGCCGTTGTGACTTCGCGGCTAGCAGCCTTGTTGGAGCAGGCAGGCATCTTGCCTTTTTCTTCGCGAGAGAGACGCATTTGTGGCGCAGCTACGCTTGAGGCTTTATACAGAGCGCTCTGCTTTGGCCTCCACATCTGCTTTGATAAGGGAGACATAGGTTCGCAGGGAACCTGACCAGCCACACGCGAGGCTGAGGGGTGTCGACAGAATTCTGCTTCTGGTTTCTGCTCTGAGGCCTTAGCCATGGAGACCTTTCTATGCTTTCGTGCATGAAGCATTAGACCACCCCCAGAGAGGACTTCTTTAAATTTTCCTTGGTCGAAGTGAACGACCAGGTTTCTCGAAAGTGATAGGCTTGCACTGCGGGCCTGCTTCCTTGTTGCGCTAGAGGACCGCAGTAGGCTCGCAGAGAGCCTCATCTGTCTCCGCAGAGACTTGCTTTGAAGATTTAGCCAAAGGGGCTCTGGCTGAACTGGCTTTCCTGAATTCAGAGATAGACCCGAAGGTCTGTTCGTCGCATTGCGACACTTGATTCTCAGTAGTGGAGAAATTGTTCCCCAGCGGAGTCGCCATCTTGTTTTCCATTGATTTGCAATGGGGAAAAACTTACAAAAAAAGGGTCGAAGAGCCAAATTACAAGTATTCTAAAAGATTACAAGTAGATCTCCTCTGAGATTCTGGAGAAGTGTGCCGATAGGAGTCTGGTCAGCGCGCGACCACTTTGTCCCTTTGACGATGCGATCGATAGGATTCCCGTTCGCCTGGTTCGGGGAATCGGAGAACAAAAGGTTGGTAGAACCCTCTTGTTACTTCTCAAAACCGCCTCCACTTAGGAATTCCTTCTCGCCTGGTTCTGGAGATTCCTTGAGAAGAAGGTATTAGGGTATCAGCACCCTGATTAGAGAAGTAATTCTCTAAATTCTCTGAATTCTTGGAAGCAAGAGAATAGATCTCTGTTTAGCCGCCTCTCTCTTTGCACGCGTTCTGCGTCTCTTCTCGTGGAGCATGCCGTCCTCTCCTTGTGCCTCTGGTGGGCTATTTATAGGGAGAGCAAGGGTATAATTGTCCCTTGAAAATATGGAAATAGATTGAGTCAATCTGTTTAAATCTGAAAAGTAGCCTTGCTGCGAGGCTAGAATCAGCTTCTGCGAAGCTAGAAGTAGCAGGTAGGTCGGTCTCCTGATCTGTTTTGATCCTTTCCATATAATTGGAAGATCTCCCTTGATCCTCTTACTCGTTTTAGGAGAGTCAAGAGATTATGGCAAGTAACTGCCAAATTTGATCTCAGATTTGATCTTGATTAGATTTGATCTTGATCTTGAATTGATTTGATCCCATATGAAGATTTGATTGGTCAAAGGTTGACCATGACGGACCCGCAGTGGAGCTGCCGCGTCGAGCTCGCAGCGGAGCTGGAAGGAGCATCTGGCAAAGTCAGAAGAAAGCTCTTCAGCGGAGCTAGATAACATCTGTGGCGAAGCTACCGAACATCCTTCTGCGCGGTTGCGTATGGCTTCGAGCGAAGCTAACTCTCTGCGGAGTTAACTGAGCACTTCAGGCGAAGCTGTAAGTTAGCTTCCTGATGGAGCTTTGAACGGCACCAAGGCGGAGTTGGGCAATCTTAGCCTCTCAGGCGAGGCTATCCCTTTGGGCTCATGTGATGCTAAGTGTTGAGCTAACCTAGCATCTTAGACCTGCTGAGGTCTATTCAAAGGCAATCTAGGCTCACTGTCTGCTTCGCTGGATCAGTAGAGTCCAAGTTGCTGATTTGTCCCTCGGAGATGGGTATAGGACTGGTCGTCAGCTTGTCTGTCACTTGTCTTTAGTAAATGTCAACAAGTTTAGACATTGTTCAGGCCAGTAAGAATCTTGTCTTTTTTAAAGTGTCAACAGAAAGGTTGACTTGGGCTCAAGAATGAAAGGTTCGGGATCCAATACTAATTAAGAATATAACTTAAATCAAGTTTAGGTTCAAAAATCAGTTTTGGTTCAAGAGTTGGTTTCAAATCAAAAAATGAAAATTCACATTAATTTCCCTTCAATGGAATGTGACTATCCAAAATATGTGGTTCAGATTCAAGATTTATAAGTATGGGAATTAATGTTGGCTCGGGAATTGGGTTCAAAACGGGTGAGGATACCGAAGTTAGCATAGATTGGAGAATTAAAATTGAATCACAAAGTTAGTGATCGGGGTCACATTCATATTCAAGTTCAATTTTATTGAAGTGATAACTTGTCAATTTGTCAAAAGTTTGAAATTGGTCAAGTTCAAGTTGATGTGATGAAATTGAATTTGGTTAAAGTCTCCAAGTCACCATAATTCTTAGTTCCTATCAATACGGTTAGGGGAATCAGGATTGGTCAAAAATTAGGTAGGGAAAGTTTTCTCATTCTTATCATTAATTTTGTTTACCAAATAACTTATTTGTGCTTTTAACCTATTGATAGACTGGGAACAATCAAGATTTGATTCGATGAAATATTTTGGTACTGAATCAGGTTTTCTATACTCTTTTCTAAGTCAATAAGTTTTTCTTGTTGTGGTGAGACTTGAAAATTGGTGTAAGGATCTTGAATTTGAAAATTTTGAGGGGATTGTGAGTCTTTCATGTTTTGAACTTGTTGCTCGGACTCATGCAAGTGTTCTAGAATCTTATCGAAATCTTTCTCTATCGGGTATTCTAGATTAGAAGTATATAAAGTTGAATGTTGGTAAGGTGGATGATAAAATGACTCAGGGGAGTTGTATTCCCACTAACTCTGTGAAGAGTGAAGATGATTGTTCCAGTCTTATTCATAATATAGGGACTGGGGCATATATTGATTCGGATAAAATCAATCTGGCATACTTGATTGGTTAAAGTTATGTAATGACAGGTTGGTGATATCTGAGTTAAAAGAGGTCAGGGTGAAATATGGATTACTATTAAAGTTGAAAAATTTGTGATTATAATCCATTTCACAAAAATAATGACAAAAAACAAACAAACAAACAAACAAAAAGGGAAAAATCTAGCCTATATTAGGGTACACCTTAGACCTAGATGACTCCTAACTGGTTGACTGTCCACAAGAGGTACATTGCAGCAATCTGACCATAAGTTAATTGGCAAAGTAGGGCTAGATCAGTGGGAGGTATCCGTGCATAAGCAACATGCCTAGTTATGTGAAACCACTTTTTTTGAGGTTTCGCCTCTCAATCCCCAATCTTTGACTATGATTTGACTAGAGTCAAACTCTAACAACTTCCTCCTTATGTCAATCTCCTAATGAGTCTGAGATGTCTCTAAGGCCAACATCTACTTAGTTTTAAGTTAGGATTAGGTTAGTGAGCGAGGAGATAGTTTTTGGGCTATGGAAGGGTAATGACTTCCTAACTTATCTTGTTTATATGTTAAGCCCTTAATTATTTTTAGTGGAAGTGAACAAATATATAGTAAAAAGCAACACTTAAGAAATATAAGTCATTCAAAGGTGTTCTCTGTACTAAATGTTATGCATGCATACCTTTACTCCAGCACTCTTCAACAGTAATGTAAAGGTAAACGAATTAAACAAATACTTAAATGCAAATCTAATCATTTTTTAACTTTAACAATCACGAGTTACTGTTTACTTAAAATCAGTGTACAGTATTGAGTAAAAGAGAAAACTAATATCAGTAAAACCTTTAATATGCACTGAAGCATCCCTGAAAGAAAACACCGTCAGTAATTCAATTGTATTGCCACGAAAATGCGGCTTTGCCGCATTTTTGCGGAGCCCATGTGCTCTGCTTTCTTTGGCATAGACACAAGGCAACATGTATTCTTCTTCAACTTTTAATTTTCTAAAATTTGTACCTGCACACCAAAACAGAGAAGAAAGTTAACCAATTAAGTAACTTGAAAATAAAGAGTTACGGTCCCTCCTCGGCAATGGCACCAAAATTTAGTATTCCCGCCTGCAATATAGTGGTGAGTATTCATTCATGCCATCTGCCACCAATATAGTGATAAAAAGTATATATATAGAAATTTATATAGAATAATATGCATAAATAGCCATCCATCATTCATGCCACCTTCCACCAACAAAGTATGCAATAAAACATGGGTAAATAGATTTAAGACATATAAAAACCTTTAAAATAAAATAACTACAAATTCTTCTCCCCTTTTATATAAAAACTTTTCAAAACAACTACAAAGTCTTCTCCTACTTTTTTCATACATTCAAAAGGAGAAAATTTTGAAAGCATGATACGAATTTAAAAACAATTGATACATGGATTTTAATTGAAAGAAAAAATCATGTATCCATTATGCAAACATTTAACTGACCACAAATGAAAGAAAATCTATTATAATCAAGTGGCGCAAAAATGTCGACCAATTGAAAATCAGTAGAAACATAATCAATTTCAATATCACCTTTTCATAATGATCTCTAAAAAAGTGATATGAATCTCTATATGCTTGGTCTTATTATGTTGATTTTGTTTCTTATCATGTGAATAGTACTAATATTATCACAAAATATTTAATATGATCATAATGCAAATCATAATGAAGGAGAGTATGTTTCATCTAAAGGACTAGTGCACAATAAATCTCAGCTGCAATGTGCTCCGCTTCGACAGTTGAGAGGGCCACAGAATTTTATTTCGTAAAAGACCATGAAACAAGATAATTTTTTAGAAATTGACAATTTCTACTAGTGCTCTTCCTATTCACTCTACAATCGGCATAGTCGGCATCTGAATAACTCGTCATAGAAAATTGTCCGGTCTTCGGATACCACAAAACAATTCCAATGATTCCCTTAAGATATTTAATGATGCATTTTGCCGTAATCAAATAAGACTCCTTAAGACAAGATTGAAATCTAGCACACAAACAAACACTAAATATAATGTTCGGCCTACTTGCCATCAAGTAAAGCAAACTACCAATCATGCTATGATAGAGTTTAATGTCAACATTTTTATCTTATTCATCCTTATCAAGCTTGGTTGTGGTAGACATAGGGTTTTGCTAGGATTTTCTTGGGCTCTATTTGTGATATGAATACAAAATAGCTACAAATATCATGGAGTTTGGATCGAGTAATTACCCCCCTTAGATACATTACCTAAGATGAGATCTAAGGGATGGCTTGTTGCATATCTCCAATCTTTCAGAGTGGTTGAGTTGGATCCATTTCAACATTTTGGACTTCACCATTTGCATTGTCCTTTAGCTTGCCTTCCTCTTCTCATGTCAGTGAGTGAAATCTTCTCAAGATCTTCACCTAAGGAATCAAATGTCTTCAATATTCTTCACAAGCGAGTTAGATTCCTTAAAAGTTACATGCATAGACTCTTCAATAGTCAAAGTTGACCTACTGAAGACTCTATAAGTCTTACTTGTATTTGAATATCCAACAAAAATAGCTTCAAAAGGTTTTGAATCAAATTTTCCTAAATTGTATTTTGTATTCAAAACAAAACACTTGCATCCAAAAACTTTAAAATAGAAAACATTTGGTTTTCTTAAATACTAAATCTCAAAGGAGTTTTACTGAAATTTTTGCAAAAGTAAATCTTATTCCCAATGTAACATGAATTGTTTACAGCCTAGGCCCATAGATATTGAGGGACTCTATATTCATTAATAATAGTCCTAGCTATTTCTTGAAGAGTACGATTCTTCCTTTCAATGACTCTATTTGTTTTGGAGTAATAAGACTTGACAACTCATGCTTGCTTCTATTTTTCTCACAATAAGTGATAAAAAAAATGGCTAATAAACTCATCACTTCTATCATTTCTAATGTACAAAATCAAAAAATATTTTCTTTCTCAACTCTTTTTCTAAAAACATGAAAATTCAAAAATACTTCTTCTTTATGTTCTAAAAAGAAAACCCATAAAAACCTTGAGAAATCATCAACTAAAATAAAAATAAATAATTTTCACTAAGACTTTTGGTTTTAGTTGGACCAAACAAATTTATATGTATTAACTCTAAAGATCTAGATGTCATGATATCCTTGATTGTTTTGAAAGAGGACCTGGTTTGTTTCTTAAGTTGGCACGCATCACAAATGCGGTCCTTTTCATATTTCAAACTAGGATTATCCTTTACTGACCTTAAAATTAAATTGGGATAGATGGTTAAATGAAACATATCCCAGTCTCCTATGCCATAACCAAGAGTCTTTATTAAAAACATTCAGACAAGTTGCATTACATCGCAAATTTAACATGTCAATCATGTAAACATTGTTTTCACAAAAATTGAAAAGAATATAAGTATTTATTTTCTTCTCAAAAATTTCATAAGTAAAATCATCAAAAACAACTTTTAAATCTTTGTCCAAAAGTTGACTATTGCTCAAATGATTATGCATAAGGCCTTCAACTGAACAACATTCTCAATTAAAGGAGATGAGCTAATCTTGATATTAACTATACCAATGATTTTACTCTTTGAATCATCTCCAAATGTGACAGTTCAACCTTCATGATACTTAATATAGTTGCAAAGTTGTTGATATCCCATGTCATGTGTCTTGAGCAACCACTATTAAAGTACCACCAC
This sequence comes from Agave tequilana, assembly GCA_038442645.1. NCBI lineage: Eukaryota > Viridiplantae > Streptophyta > Magnoliopsida > Asparagales > Asparagaceae > Agave > Agave tequilana. The sequence goes on from JAVJIF010008628.1 coordinate 122,940, forward strand.
TCCCTATGTCTTGGAGTCTTGGTGCGTACTTATGTCAATTAACAAAGGGGTTGACTTTGGTACCCAAAATTTTCTTGGGTTTTAGAGTATTAGTCTTTCGACCCTAAACATGATCATTTGAAATATTAATCCTATCATAGCTAAACTTGATCAAGTGACCTTTTCGACCATAATAGGTGCATTGGTACTTTGCAAATAAAAATGCATGATGTGCTTGTGCATGATGAGCATGTGTAGCATGGGTGCATGTAAAATGGTATGCATGATATATGCTTGTGGTTGTGGTGGTATTGAGCATGATGATGCATATAAGAAA